>CAUYON010066632.1:0-67459 GCA_963573935.1 Arctocebus calabarensis | reverse complement strand
TGACAGCTGCAACCAAGAGATGGCTGGGCATTGTGGCGGGCACTGTAGTCCCAGCTACTTGGGAGGCAGAGGCAGGAGACTCGCTTGAGCCCAGGAATTGGAGGTTGCTGTGAGCTGTGATGCCACAGCACTCTACCCAGGGTGACAGCTTGAGGCTCTGTCTCAAAAAGAAAAAAAATAAAATTAAAAAACAAAACAAACAAACAAAAAAGCATTTAGTTAAGTGTTCTACAAACTTGCTTGTGAACCTTTTGCTAGATTGTGGGGGAACTCCATCTATAATTGAAGTATCAGTATAAATGTATAAAATATTATAACATTTTTCTGAAACAACCCTTTACCAAGTCAGTAGTGGAAAGAAGAGGAGACTAGGAACCAAGGACATACAATTTTAATTTCCAGTTCTGCCACTAGTTACTTAACTTTTCTAGACCTTAATTTCCTTCCTATAAATGAAGAGGTTGGACTAAATTACCCCTTCCAGCTGCAAATGTTCTATAATTTGAGAAGTCTAAAAGCTTACCCTAAGTGAATAATGTTTGCATTTTCAATTTCTTAATCTTTTCCTAGAATCTTAATTCTTTTTAAGCGTTAATAATAAAACTTAGTAATATTGGGCATTGAATATAAGAGTAATAATTTACAGAGCCTTAGAAATTTGTCTTACCTTGGGTAGTTGTGAGAAGAGGAAGGTATAAAACGCAGAATAAACAGAGAACTTTGGAATGGGTTAATGAGGGACTTCCGCTTTTGATAATGATGTGCTAGGTTGTACGGATCAAATTCCTTGTGCAGAAAATTTTAAAAGCTGGATGAAATATAAAAAACATTTAAAAATTAATGGGCAGCGCCTATGGCTCAGTCAGTAGGGTGCCGGCCCCATATACCTAGGGTGGCAGGTTCAAACCTGGCCTCGGTCAACTGCAACAAAAAAATAGCTGGACCTTGTGGTGGGTGCCTATAGTCCCAGCTACTCGGGAGGCTGAGGCAAGAGAATCGCCTAAGAGTTAGAGGTTGCTGTGAGCTGTGTGACGCCACGGCACTCTACTGAGGATGATAAAGTGAGACTGTCTCTACCAAAAAAAAAAAATAATAATAATAATAAAATAACAAGAAAATTGAGCCAAAGTCAGAAAGCAAGAATCTAGAGATATAAGCCAGTGCCCAAAGCTATTTGCCGTGAAGGCATTTTTTTAGTCAATTTCCCCCTATTTTTTTAAGAGAGTCTCATTTTTTTTTTTTTTTTGTAGAGACGGAGTCTCACTTTATCGCCCTCGGTAGAGTGCTGTAGTGCCACAGCTCACAGCAACCTCCAAGTCCTGGACTTAGGCGATTCTCTTGCCTCAGCCTTCGGAGTAGCTGGGACTACAGGCACCCGCCACAGAACCCAGCTATTTTTTTTGCTGCAGTTCGGCTGAGGCTGGGTTTGAACCCACCACTCTCGTATATGGTGTCGGCGCCCCACCCACTGAGCCACAGGTGCCGCCCATAAAAAATATAGACTGCTTCACAAATTTTCATTTCATCCTTGCGCAGGGGCCAAGCTAATCTTCTGTTTCGCTCCAGTTTTAGTATATGTGCTGCCAAAGCGAGCACCTCCCCCCATTTTTTATGGTGGTAAAATATACGTAAGATTTATCATTTTAACTAGTTCTAAGTGTACAGTTCACAATCATCATCACCATCCACCTCCAGAACTTTGTCATCTTGGAAAGCCAACATTCTATTGTTGTTGCAGTTTGGACGGGGCTGGTTCCAATCCGCCACCCTCGGTATATGGGGTCAGTGCCTACTCACTGAGCCACAGGCGCCGCCCTGGAAAGCCAACATTCTATACTCATTAAACAATAACTCCCCATTTTCCCCTTACCCCTAGACCCTCTAACCACAATTCTACATTTTGTCTCTATGATTTTGATTACTCTAGGTAAATCATATAAGTGGACTCCTATTTGTCTTTTGTGACTGGATCATTTCATTTAGCAAATTACAGCATGTCAGAAGTTCCTTTCATATAAAGGCTGAATAATATTGCATCACTTGTAAATACACATTTTACTTATTCATTCATCTGTTGATGGACACTTGGGCTGCTTCCATGTTTTATTTATTTATTTGTTGGTTTATTTTTTGAGACAGAGTCTCAAGCTGTCACCCTGGGTAGAATGCTGTGGCATCATAGCTCATAGCAACCTCCACCTCCTGTTCAAGTGATCCTCTTGCCTCAGTTTTTCTATTTTTAGTAGAGACAGAGGTCTCACTTTTGCTCAGGCTGGTCTCGAACCCATGAGCTCAAGCAATCCACCTGGCCTAAGCCTCCCAGAGTGCTAGGATTACAGGTGTGAGCGATCGTATCTTTCGTGGTTCCATGTTTTAGCTATTGTGAATAACATTGCTATGAACATGGGTGTACAAGTATCTCTTGGGAATCCTGATTTCGACTTCTTTGCATATATGCCCAAAAGTAGAATAGCTGAATCTATTTTTTCCCACAACTTTATTAACGTAAAATTGACACATTTTGTTGTACAGTGTGATGTTTTGATATATATACTTAATACATTGTGAAATGATGTATTTCACATATTTAACATATTTATCATTTTTTGTGGTAAGAACATTTGAAATTTATTCTCTTAGCAATCTTCAAGTATGCAGTATTAATTACTGTCACCATGCTATACAATAGATCTCCAGAGTATGCATCCTAACTGAAATTTTGCATCCTTTGACACTTACTAATTCCCTCTGACACCTTCTCTCCAACCTCTGCCAATCTCCATTCTACATGTTTTGATATATGGAATCTAAAAAAGTTGAATTCATAGAAGCAGAAAGTAGAATGTCTTTCTGTGCCTGGCTTACTTCACTTAGTACAATGTCCTCCCACTTTATCCTTCTTTTCTAAAACTGAATATCATTCCATTGTTTGTATATGCTACATTTTCTTTATCCATTCATCCATCAATGGACACTTAGCTTGATTCCATATCTTAGCTATTATAATAATGGGGCAATGAACATGGGAGTGTAGATACATCTTTCACATACTGATTTCACTTCCTGTGGATATATAACCAGAGGTAGATTTTTGGGTGATATAATTGTCCTATTTTTAATTTTTTGAGGAACATCCATACTGTTTTACATAGCGACTGTCCCATTTTACATTTCCACCAGCAGTGTTCAAGGGGTCCCTTTTCTCTCCATCCTTAACACTTGTTTTCTTTTGTCCTTTTTATTCTTTTTTTTTTTTTTTCCTTTTTTGAGGAGTATCACCCTCTCACCTGGGCTAGAGTTGCATTGGCCTCATTGAGGCTCACTGCAACCTCAAACTTTTAGGTCCAAGAAATCCTCTTGCCTCAGCTTCCTGAGTAACTAGGACTACAAGAACCCACCACCATGCCCAGATAGTTTTTCTATTTTTTGTAGGATGAGGTCTCATTTTTACTCAGGCTGGTCTTGAACTCCTAGCCTAAGCGGTGATCCTCCCACTTCAGCCTCCCAGAATTATAGGCTTGAGCCGCTGTACCCAGCATCTTCTGTGTTTTTAAATTATAGCCATTCTAACAAGTGTAAGGTGATGATTTGGTTTTAATTTGCATTTTCTTGATGATGAGTGATGTTGAACATTTTTTCATTACTCTATTGGCCATTTGTATGTCTTCTTTTGAGAAATGCCTATTCAGGACCTTTGCCCATTATTTATTTTATTTTTTTTTTTTTTTGAGAAAGAGGCTCAAGCTATCGCCCTGGGTAGAGTGCCAAGGTGTCACAGCTCACAGCAAACTCAAACTCCTGGGCTGAAGCAATTCTCTTGCCTCAGCCTCCCAAGTAGCTGGAGCTACAGGAGCTTGCCAAAATGCCCAGCTATTTTTTGGTTATAGTTGTCATTGTTTGGGAGGTCTGGGCCGGATTCGAACCTGCCAGCTCTGGTGTATGTGGCTGGAGCCTTAGTCGCTTGAGCTACAGGTGCCACCATTTGCCCTTTTTTTTTTTTTTTTTTTTTTTGGAGACAGAATCTCATTATGTTGCCTTGGGTAGAGTGCTATGGCATCACAGCTCACAGCAACCTCCAACTCCTGGGCTTAATCAATTCTCTTGCCTCAGCCTCCCAAGTAGCTGGGACTACAGGTGCCCACCACAACGCCCAGCTATTTTTTGGTTACAGTTGCAATTGCTGTTTGGCAGGCCCTAGCTGAATTTGAACCCACCAGTTTTGATGTATGTTGCTGGCGCCTTAGCTGCTTGAGCTACAGGTGCTGAGCCCATTTGCCCATTTTTTAATTGGGCTGTTTTCTTGCTTTTGAGTTGTTTGGCTTCCTTATATATTTTGAATATTGACCTAACTTCAGATAAAAATGCTTTCTCCCTTTTCTTTTTTTTTTTTGAGACAGTCTCTCACTATGTTGCCCTCAGCAGAGCGCTATGGTGTCACAGCTCACAGCAACCTCAAACTCTTGGGCTTAAACGATTCCCTTGCCTCAGCCTCCCAAGTAGCTGGGACTACAGGTGCCTGCCACAATGCTAGGCTATTCTGGTTGCAGTAGTCGTTGTTTAGCAGTCCGGGCTGGGCTTGAACCCACTAGCCTCAGTGTATGTGGCCAGTGCCCTACTCACTGAGCTTCAGGTGCCGAGCCACTTTCTCCCTTTTCATACACAGTCTCTTTACTCTGTTGTTTCCTTTGCTGTGCAGAACCTTTTGTTTGATGTAATACCCCTGTCTATTTTTGCTTTTGTTAAAAAACATTGCCCACACCAATGTCAAAACCTTTTTCCCTATATTTTCTTCAGTAGTTTTAAAGTTTCAAGTCTTACATTAAGTCTTTAATCCACCTTAGTTGATTTTTGTATATAGTATGAGAAAAGGGTCTAATTTCATTCCCTGTGAATATAGATATCCAGTTTTCCCAGTACCGTGTATGGAAGAAGATGCCTTTTCCCCAATGTGTATTCTTGGCACTTTTGTTGTTTATTTGACTATAAATGCATGGATTTCTTTCTGGGCTCTTTATTCTGATCCACTGGTCTGTTGGTCTGTTTTTATGCCAGTATCATGCTGTAACAAGTGTAAGGTGATGATTTGGTTTTACTATAGCTTTTTAGAATATTTTGAAGTCAGGTAGTATGATACTTTCAGCTTTATTCTTTTTGCTTACTTCAACTATTCAGGGTTTATTGTGAATCCATGTGAATTTTGGGATTATTTTTCTATTTTTGTGAAAAATTTCATTGGAATTTTGATAAAGATTATATTGAATTTGTACATCACTTTGGATAGTATGAACAGGTCTTTCACATTGGTTATATTTATTCTTAAGTATTTTTTATGCTATTGTAAATGAAATTTATTTATTTTTTGAAGAATTTGTTATTATAGCTTGAGCATCCCAAATCTGAAAATAACAAATTTGCAATGATCCAAAATGCAAAACTTTTTGAGCCCTGACATACACTTAAAGAAAGTGCTCATTGGTACACTTTGGACTTTGGTTTTAGGATGCTTAACCAGTAAGTATAATGCATATATTCTAAAATCTGAAAAAGATCCAAAACCCGAAAAACTTCTGGTCCTCAGCATTTTGGATGTGATACTCAATCTGTTTTTAGGGCTGGGCACAGTGGCTCATGACTGTAATCCCAGCACTCTGGGAGGCCGAGGTGGGTGGACTGCCTGACCTCATAGATTTGAGACCAGCCTGAGCAAGAGTGAGACCCCCACCTCTAAAAATAGCCTGGCATTGTGGTGGGCACCTGTAGTCAGAGCTACTTGGGAGGCTGAGACAAGAGAATCGCTTGAGCCTAAGAGTTTGAGGTTGAATTATAGTGTGAGCTATAATGCCATGGCACTCTACCAAGGGTGACAAAGTGAGACTCTGTCTCAAAAAAAAAAAAAAAAAATCCTGTTTTTGTATCCTGCAACTTTACTTAATTCATTTATTAGGTCTCTAACAGTTTTTTGGGCCAGGCACAGTGGTTTATGCCTATAATCCCAGCGCTTTGGGAGTCTGAGGTAGGAGGATTACTGAGGACAAAAATTTGAAACCAGCCTGGGCAACACAGTGACACCCTATGTCTACAAAAAAATAAGGAAAATTAGGTGGGCATGATGGCATGCATCTGTAGTCCTAGTTACTCAGGAGGCTTAGGAGGAAGGATTGCTTGAACCTAAAAGTTTGAAGCTGCAGTGAGCTATGATTGTGCCACTGCGCTCCAGCCAGGGTGGCAGAGCAAGACTCTGTCTTGAAAAAATATACCTAAGTTCTTTTTTTGTGGACTCTTTAAGGTTTTCAATACATAAGATCATGTCATCTGCAAGAAAGGCAATTTTACTTCTTCCATTCCAATTTGGATGCATTAATTACTTTTCCATACTTAATAGTTCTGGCTAGGATTTCTAATGGTATGTTGAATTTTTTTTTTTTGAGAGACAGAGTCTCATTTTGTCACCTTCTGTAGAGTGCTGTAACATCACAGCTCACCCAACCTCAAGTTTTAGAGATTCTCTTCCCTCAGCCTCCCAAGTAGCTGGGACTACAGACGCCGCCACAACGTCCGGCTAGCTATTTTTTGTAGTTGTCATTGCTGTTTGGCAAGCCTGGGCCAGGTTCGAAACTGCCAGCCCTGGTGTATGTGCCTGGCACCCTAGCTGCTGAGCAACAGGCACTGAGCCAGCATCCCTATCTTGTTCTTGAACTTAGAAGAAAAACTTTCAGTTTTTCACCACTGAGTATGATTTTAGCTGTGGGCTTGTTATTACGTTGGAGTACATCGTTTCTATACTTAATTTGTCAATAATTTTTATCCTGAACGGATGTTGAATTTTGTCAAATGCTTTTTCTGCATCTAGAGAGATGATTTTTATCTTTCATTTTGTTAATGTGGTGTATCACATTTATTGAGTTGTCTATGGGTTTGTTTTGTTTTTGAGACAGAGTCTTCCTCTGTCACCTGTCCTTCTGCTAAGTTTGGGCATAGATTGTTCTTTTTCTATTTCATTGAGGTGTAAAGTCAGGTTGTTTGCAATCTTTTTTCTTTTTGTTCTTTTGAGATGTGAATCTCAGTATGTTGCCCAGGTTGAACTTGAACTCCTGGGCTCAAGTAATCCTCCCACCTCAGCCTCTCATATAGGTAGTCATACAGGTGTGTGCCACCAAACCCAGCTTCTTTCTCAATGTAGTCTTTTATTGGTGTAAAATGTCCTCTTAGAATTGCTTTTGCTGCATTCCATAAGTTTTGGCATTACTCCATACATTTAGATAGTCTGTTATTAGGCTTATAAATATTTATCATTGTTATATCTTCTTACTGTATTGAATCTCTTATTACTTGTCTCTTGTAATATTTTTTGATTTAAAGTCTATTTTGTCCCATATCAGTCTAGTCACTTCTGGTCTTTTGGTTACTATCTGCAGGGAATATCTTTTTCCAGCCTTTCACTTTCAACCTATTTGTGTCTTTGGATCTAAAATGAGTCTCTTACTGACAGCATATAGTTGGATTGTATCCATCTTACCATCTGTCTTGTGATTGGAGAGTTTAATACATTTATATTTAAAGTAATTACTGATGAGGAGAGTCTTCTGTCCTTTTGATATTTATTTTCTTTATACCTTAGAGTTTATTTATTTATTTATTTTGAGACAGAGCCTCAAATTGTCGCCCTGGGTAGAGTGCCATGGTGTCACAGCTCACAGTAACCTCAAACTCATGGACTTAAGTGATTCTCTTGCCTCAGCTTCCCAAGTAGCTGGGACTGCAGGCACCCGCCACAATGCCCGGCTTTTTTTTTCTTGTAGTTGTCATTGTGGTTTAGCTGATCCAGGCTAGATTCAAACACACCAGCTCCGATGTATTCAGCTAGCGCCCTAGCCACTTGAACTACAGGTGCTGAGCTGCTTTAGAGTTTTTTTTTTATTATTGAATCATAGCTGTGGACAATAATTCAATCATGGGGTATAAGCTTTAGAGTTTTTTAAAACCTCGCTTTTAGCCAGGTGCGGTGGCTCATCCCTATAATCCTATCACTCTGGGAGGCCAAGGTGGGTTGATTGCTTGGACGCAGGAGTCTGAGAAGCAAGAGTGAGACTCCCTCTCTAAAAAATAGTTGGACATTGTGGCAAGTGCCTGTAGTCCCAGCTACTCGAGAGGCTGAGGAAAGAGGATCACTTGAGCCCAAGAGATTGAGATGGCTGTGAGCTATGACACCAGGGCACTCTACCTAAGATGACAAAGTGAGACTCTGTCTCCATAAAAAACAAAAAACAAGAAAAACCCCTCATTTTTATTTTAATTTTAATTCCTGTCTTATTTCTTTTTGTGTATAGTCTATATTTTTTTCCTTGTGGTTACCATGAATAACACTCCAATGTGAATTTATACCATTCAACAACATACAAACAGTTCTGATCCTGATGTCCTGAAAGCTTGTGAGAACAGTTGTATCTTGTACAATGACTTGGGCTTGCCAAAGGAGCTTACTCTCTGGGCAGACCCATGTGAGATGTGGTGTTGGTAAGGAGAGAAAAACAATACATTCATTGTTGCCAGCTTTGAAAATGAGGATGAGAACAAGGATGAAATCTCCAAGAAAGTTAACAGGGCCCTTGATAAAGTTTCCTCTAATTATCATTCAGGATCCTCTTCTTCAGATGAAGAAACAAGGAAGAAAATGGAAATGAAACCCAATTCAGGGACTGCAACACCAAGGCCTGTGTGCCAGATTTCAGAACTGATATTCCCACCTCTTCCAATGTGGCATCCGTTGCCCAGAAAAAAGCCAGAAATCTACCCAGGGAATGGTCATTAGAGCTACTACCCTCCTCCTCTTCCATTTGGGTTATCCAAATCAGGGAAGGAAGAATAAACTATATTGTCCAATTCAGTGACATGGGTACCTCCTCCTGGAATGCATTGTGACCAGAATCACCGGATTAATCCTCACGTTAGCACCTCACTAGCTTCTTTTGATTTTTTTGGTGTCATGTTAAGGTTTATTTATTAGAATAAACCTCACCATGCATTGAAAATTAAAAGTTCATATTAATAGCAGTGAAGTTAGATGGACCAAACCATCAAACTTATTTTTATAGACGTTATTGAGAATAATCCCTCTTAAAAATATATATTGCACTTTAGATATATTGATATAGTTTTGGGAAACTTTATTAAAGTTAGCCAAGTGCCTGAGTTTTTCTTTTTTTGAGACAGACTCTCACTATGTCACCCTCTATAGAGTACAGGTGACATTACAGCTCACAGCAACCTCAAATTCTTGAGCTTAAGTGATTCTCTTGCCTCAGCTTCTCAAGTAGCTGGGACTATGGCACCCACCACAATGTTCAGCTATTTTTTTGTTGTAGTTGTCATTGTTGTCTAGCAGGCCTAGGCCAGGTTTGAACCCACTAGCCCCAGAATGTGGCCAGTGCCCTAACCACTGAGCTATGGGTGCCAAGTCAACCTGAGTTTTTAATATTGGACTTGAGTATTTATTTTTATTTATGTATTTATTTTGTAGAGACAGAGTCTCACTTTATGGTCCTGGGTAGAGTGCCATGGCGTCACACAGCTCACAGCAACCTCTAACTCCTGGGTTTAGGCGATTCTCTTGCCTTAGCCTCCTGAGTAGCTGGGTTACAGGCGCCCGTCACAACGCCTGGCTATTTTTCTGTTTTGCAGTTTGGCTGAGGTCAGGTTTGAACCCACCACCTTTAGTATATGGGGCTGGCGCCTACTTGATGAGCCACAGGCACTGCCCTGGACTTGAGTATTTACATACCGTGCATCAACTCTGTTGGATATGAGAACACTGTAGGAGTAGATGATCTGTTGCAGCACCTTTGAGCATCTACTTTATGGAACATATGTAAGTTATTTATATACAAGGGAATCTATTTTATGTTTAGAAAAATTGCATGAAACCATATAGTTGCAAATAAAAAGTAGTTTGAGGCATGACAAGAACAAGATTTTCTCTTTGGCTTTTGATAGCTTCCTTATAATGTATCATATGGGTCTTTCAGTTCATCCTATTGGAGTTCACTAAGCTCCTTGGATGGATGATTACAGCCTTATCTTTCATGAAACTTGGGACACTTTTAGCCATCATTTCCCTTTCAAGGACTCTGCTTCTTTCTATTATACTTCTGGTACTTACACAATGTGTATGTTGTTTGATGGTGTCCCATAGGTCTCTTAGGATTTGTTCACATCTCTTCAAACTTTTTTCTTTCTGTTCCTTAGACTCAATAATTTCAATTATCCTGTATTTAAGTTCACTGCTTCCTTCTTTGGCCAGCTCAAATATTAATCCCTCTAGTGAATCTTTCATTTCAGTATTTGTATTTTTCATCTCTGAAATTTCTTTTTGGCTTCTTTATAGGTTTTCTCTTTACTGATATTTGCATTTTGTTTACACATTGTTCTCATTTTAACCATGTTTTCTTCTCATTCTTTGCACAGCTTTAAAACAGTTGTTTAAAATCTTTATCTAGTAGGTCTGCCATCTAGTTTTTCTCAGGAATGGTTTGGGATCCCCTGAAATAGGTCATATTTCCCTGTTTCTTCATGTCTGGTGATTTCTGTATGAACTTTAAAGCAATCTCAAACTCCTGGGTTCAAGTGATTCTCCTGCCTCAACTTCTCAAATAGCTGGGACTACAAAGTGCCTGTCACTATGCCCGGCTATGTGTGTGAACTTTTTTTTTTTTTTTTGAGACAGAGCCTCAAGCTGTCACCCTGGGTAGAGTGCTGTAGCATCACAGCTCACAGCAACCTCCAATTCCTGGGCTCAAGCGAGTCTCTTGCCTCCACCTCCCAAGTAGCTGGGACTGTAGGCGCCCACCACAACGCCCAGCCATTTTTTTGGTTGTAGCCGTCATTGTTGTTTGGCAGGCCCAGGCTGGATTTGAACCCGCTAGCTCAGGTGTACATGCCTGGCGCCTTAGCCCACTGAGCCACAGGCGCCAAGCCTATGTGTGTGAACTTTTAGATCAAAACTGTATGTCTTGTGACTTTTTGATTTTTCAAAAAAAATCCAGATATTTTAACCTCGTAATGTGATAACTCTGGAAATCAAATTCTTCCCCTTTTCTAAGGTTTGCCATTTAAAAACATTTTTTAATTCTGATAGTCTGTCTCCATGCTGAGGATAAACCTAAGTTATACATTTAAGGTCTTGACTCAGGTTTTTTCTTAGACCATGCCTTTCCTGGGCATGCACATTGACTTTTTAAAGTAACTTCTCCTTTATATGTAGATGCTTTTGAATGCCCTCATCTTTTTTTTTTTTTGGAGACAGAGCCTCAAGCTGTCACCCTGGATAGAGTGCTGTGGCATCACAGCTCACAGCAACCTCCAATTCCTGGGCTCAAGTGAGTCTCCTGCCTCCGCCTCCCAAGTAGCTGGGACTACAGGCACCGCCACAACGCCCGGCCATTTTTCTTTTTTTTTTGGTTGCAGCCATCATTGCTGTTTGGCGGGCCCAGGCTGGATTCGAACCCGCCAGCTCAGGTGTACATGGCTGGTGCCTTAGCCCGTTGAGCCACAGGCGCTGAGCCGTCCTCGTCTTTTAACATCTGGCTTCCCAAAGAGGAAAAAGAGAAAAAGTGTAGGGGTAGGATACAAGCTCTTTAAATTCTAAAAATATTGCTTATGTTGGAAGGGGAGGAATTTCCAACAATGGAGGGAGTACAGAGCCAACGTCTGCATCTGCATCTCTATGGTAAGAGGCAGCAACAGCAATTAGAATGCAGATCCCAAATATTTAGAGGACAGGACTTTCCTGTCCACCCTGGCTCCTATGGGCTGTATGCAAGCTGCTCCATGAGCAGGTGTATGTCTCCCTGCTATGGGGCTGAAGAGAGGGATGCATAGCCACTGCTAAGGGCTAAAATTGGAAAAGATAACCACAATTTACTGTCTTAAGTTTTCCCTGGAAGTTGCAGGCCTTCTTCAATAGACTCCAGAGTTTCAAAATAGTTATTACATCAGACAGTTCTGCTAGTGCAATTAATGTCTAGGTGGGGGTGGAGAAGAGACAGTTACCTGTGCTTCTATCTCTACCGTCTTCCCAGAATCCTTTACCCTGAAAGCATTTTTGCTGATTCAGAAGAAATAGCTGATAAATTACTTCTGGCCACCTCTCAGAGAAGAGACAGAAGGCAAAGTCCAAGGCCTGTATAACATGTGTGCCTGGGCAGGAGGAAGACTATCTGATCACCTCTTCACACATCAAGAAGAAAGCTTGAATTGCTACAACCTCAAGTTAAAGGTGAACCCCTTGCAGTGACTTGAAGTCTAAGTTCAATCACTCTTCAAGTATCCAATGAACCTCAGGTCTTGAACTTGAAATAAGTTAGTCTCAGGCTAGAATGCTTGTATTCATCAAGCTGACACAAACAAAACGCCTCCCTGAGGAAACGTATCTTTCTCCCAGGCATCCCATTATCTCTACAAGTAATTTTTCAAATATAATGCACTGCTTATAGTTAAGGATAACTTGTCACATGGTGGTGGGGATCCTAATCAAGAACCAGCATATATGATAACACAAATAATTTCAAGTCTTTAGATACTAGAATAATCAAACAATACTGTATTTATACAAAAAGTCAGAAAATATCTTTAGAGAACAGGACAGTATAGAAAGTAAAAATTATAGTGACTGAGATTAAAAGCCCAAGTTGATAGGTTTTATATCAAATAAGACACAAAGAGAGAATGAGTGGAAGATAGTTCAGAAGAAATAATCAAAAATGTGGCATAGAGAGGCTGGGCACGGTGGCTCACACCTGTAACCCTAGCACTATAGGAGGCTGAAGTGAGTGGATCACCTGAGCTCAGGTGTTTGAGACCAGCTGAGCCAGAGTGAGACCTTGCCTCTAAAAAAAATAGCTGGGCGTTGTAATGCGTGCTTGTAGTCCCAATTACTTGGGAGGCTAAGGCAAGAGAATCGCTTAAGCCCAAGAGTTTAAGGTTGCTGTGAGCTGTGATGCCACAGCACTCTACCAAGGGTGACAAAGTGATGCACTGTCTCAAAAAAAAAAAAAAAAACAATGTGGCAGAGAGACAAAATGTTGGGAGAGGGTATTTGAAACAAAGGATCAAATGAGAGGCTTAATATATTTCTAACCTGAGTTACAGAAGAAGAAATAGAAGAAATATTTGAAGACTGCTTAAGAATAGCTACCACTCAATCAATGCCTCCAAGAAAGTAGAAATGCCTATTAATGATAAATGGCACATTATAATGGAGCAGTTCTTTAGTTATTTTAATCCAATAAGAAATAACTCTACAAAGTTAACAAGAGTATCAAGAAATCACAAAACAGGCTTGGCATGGTAGCTCATGCCTGTACTCACAGTGTTTTTGAGGCAGGAAGATCAACCCAGCCTGTGCAACATAGCAGGACATATCTCTATAAAAATATTATTTAAAAATTTTAAAAAACTATAGTCATATGCACCTTCAGTCTTAGCTGCTTAGAAGGCTGAGGCAGGTGGATCACTTGAGCCCAGGAATTTGAGGCTACAAAGAACTATGTTCACATCACTGCATTCCAGTTTGTGCAACACAGAGAGATGCTGACTCTAAAAAAAAATGTTTTTAGGCTCAGCGCCTGTGGCTCAACGGGCTAAGGCGCCAGCCACGTACACCTGAGCTGGTGGGTTAGAATCCAGCCCGACCCGCCAAACAACAATGACAGCTACAACCAAAAAATGGCCGGGTGTTGTGGGCACCTGTAGTCCCAGCTACTTGGGAGGCAGAGGCAGGAGACTCACTTGAGCCCAAGAATTGGAGGTTACTGCAAGCTGTGATGCCACAGCACTCTACCCAGAGTGACAGCTTGAGGCTCTGTCTCAAAAAAAAAGAAAAGAAGTTATAAAACCATATTTTCCTTCAATATACGCCTATATACTGAGATGTCATGGTGTTCCTTTTAGCTTGCAAAAAAGAAAAAATGGACACATTCCAATTAAGAGAAAAGAGACCCTGTATTTGAAGTCTCCAGTTTCCATGTGACCATAACCATTCATTAAATTGCTTAGCTTTTTGTAATTCATATTATTTGCAGAGCAGAGATATTTAAACAATTTCCTGATAGAAAAGGGCTAGATGGAAGTTTTACTTACTAATTTATGAAGAGGAGAAAAGAATGGGAAATTGTACAGTTTGTTTTTTTTTTTTAAAGACAGTCTCATTCTTTCACCCTGGGTAGAGTGTCATGGTATCATAGCTCAGAGAACCTCAAACTCTTGAGCTTAAGTGATCCTCTTGCCTCAGCCTTGAGTATCTGCAACTTCAGGGGTGCACCACCACGCCTGACTAGTTTTCCTATTTTTAGTACAGATGGAGTCTCACTCTTACTCAGGCTGATTCATTACTTGAACTCCTGAGCTCAAGCAATCCACTGCCTTGGCCTCCCAGAGTGCTAGGATTGTAAGCATGAGTCACCACATCTGGCCCCTTTATCTTTTCCTTTGTAAGGATAAAAGATCATGTCAGAAACACTAAAGCACAACCTCTTATTCTCCTATGCCAGAAAGGAAAAGGTATTTGATCAGTGGTGAGACCTTTGGTTTCTTTCCAATTCAGCATTTTCTCTATCTTACGCAGAACAGCATTACAAATTAGTATTAAAAGCCAGATAAATATTTTACATGTGGTTTGATCAGATCTCATCTAAGAGCTGAGGATGAAATGCCAAATAACTTGTAGGACTGTTTAAATATGAACAAGTATTGGAATCAATCAATGTCCACTTCAGGAAGCTTCTTGACTGAATCCAAAGGCGCTGCTCTGTCTATATCCTGCTCAGCAGCCTAAAGACCTGGGCTGTCTCCTTGTCCATCCATTGGTCCATTCTGCTTTGCACTTTTTTTTTTGAGACAGAGTTTCACTTTGTTGCCCTCGGTAGAGTGCTGTGACATCACAGCTCACAGCAACCTCTGGCTCTTTGGGCCTAGGCGATTCTCTAGTCTCAGCCTCCCAAGTAGCTGGGACTACAGGCGCCTGCCACAATGCCCGGCTATTTTTTGTTGCAGTTTAGCCGGGGCCAGCTCTGTATGTGGGGCCAGCATCCTACTCACTGAGCCACAGGCGCCGCCCTCTGCTTTGCACTTTTTTGAATGTATAGGGTTATGGATACTTAACCAGCTCCTTAATTTTAGCTTCAATCTCTTCTGACTTGACAACTGGATCCAGGGTCAGGTTCTGCTCGTTCTGCAGATCGAGCTTGTTACTCATCCACTGTATTGCCTCACTCCTACTTTTTTTCTACTTTCATCATGCCACATCCCAATGGTCCTTGTTTTTGAAAGATCTGATTATTTCCACATGCTGTTAAATCTGTTCCCCTAGTTCTTCAAATAATTTTGGCCTTTCTTTAGATTTCCAGGACTGTGCCTTCATAGGTTGACCTAGAATTTTTTAGTTCAGCCAAATAAGATCCATGTGCAGAGACATAAACTTGCTTTGGATGGTCTGCTCCATCCTCATACAAAGTTGCAAAGTAAAACTGTTACAATCTTCACTATTTCTTTGCATGTTTTTAATTTTTTTTTTTTTTTGCGATTTTTTTGGCCAAGGCTGGGTTTGAACCCGCCACCATGGCATAAGGGGCAGGCGCCCTACTCCTTTGAGCCACAGGCACCGCCCTTAATTTTTTCTTTATAGATAATCCTCCGCTCCCTTTATGTGACTGGCAAAAGCAGTAAGAGACAAGAGGCCGCATTGTGGCTCAAGCCTGTAATCCTAGCACTCTGGGAGACTAAGGGGAGACTCAGGGGAGCTTTCACTCTGTGAAACCATGAGTTTCAGGTTGCTATGAGCTAAGTGCTAAGTTAATGCCATGGCACTTTAGCCTGTGTAATAGAGTAAAACTCTGTCTCGAAGCCTGTGGCTCATCAAGTAGGGTGCCGGCCCCATATACCAAAGGTGGTGGTTTCAAACCTGGCATTGGCTGAACTGCAAAACAGAAAAATAGCCGGGCGTTGTGGTGGGCGCCTGTAGTCCCAGCTACTTGGGAGGCTGAGGCAAGAGAATCGCCTAAGCCCAGGAGTTGGAGGTTACTGTGAGCTGTGTGACACCACGGCACTCTACCCAGGGCCATAAAGTGAGACTCTGTCTCTACAAAAAAAAAAAAAAGAAAATAAATAACTAAATAAATCAAGAAGTGGTCTCACTCTTCACTGACCAATCATGCAAAGTATCCGCCTGCCATACAAAAATTTCTGCCCTGGCAGTGCCCACAGCTCCGTGGTTAAGGTGCCAGCCACATATACCCAGGCTGGCGGGTTTGAACCCAACCCGGGTCAGCTAAAACAACAATGACAACTGCAACAACAAAAAAAATAGCTGGGCGTTGCCTGTATGGGGGGGGGAGGGGGTGTGCCTGTAGTCCCAGCTACTTGGGAGGCTGAGGCAAGAAAATTGCTTAAGCCTAAGAGTTTGAGGTTGCTGTGAGCTGCGATGCCACAGAACTCTACCCAAGGTGACAGCTTGAGGCTGTCTCAAAAAAAAAAAATTTCTTCCTAGCTTTGACATAAAGAACACACAGCCAGGGGCGCCGGCCACATACACCAAGGTGGTGGTTTGAACTCAGGCCAGGCCTGCTAAAACAACAATGACAACAACAACAACAACAAATAGCCCGGCACTATGGTGGATGCCTGTAGTCCCAGCTACTTGGGAGGCTGAGGTAAGAGAATCGCTTAAGCCCAAGAGTTGGAGTTTATTGTTAACTGTGACACTACAGCACTCTACCCAGGATGACTTGTCTCTTGAGACTCTGTCTCAAAAAACTAACAAAAAAAGAACATACTGTAGAGGACGCCAAGAGCCTGACAACGTCTGAGCAATATGATTTGCAGCTGGGGAGCGAGCCCTCGGGCAATTTGTCCGCAGGTGCTCCTTGTGGAGGAAGAACCCTGAGCCCATGGCCAGCCTTGGGCACGTAGTCATTGTCTTATACTCCCCTCATCTGTCTTGTGCTGTTTCAATAAAAGGATACTGCGGAGGTTGCTTGTGGCTACCCTGCAAACAAGGTTAGCCCGCCTCCTGTAAGTTTGTACTTCTAATCTGAGTCACGCCTGGTTCCTTCCTGCAGCAATCTACACCAGGGCCATAGGGGCTGTGACAACATACACATAATTTATAACCGATATTCATGATTTATCTGGTGATGCCATTGCAAATTAGTAAGATTTGGGTTTAGGAAATCCTACTATCACTATGCTATTCAAAGTCTTAATTTCATTTTCCATCTTTAAAATTTAAAAAAGTAAAATTTTGCACTATTTAAGGTGGCAGCTCACATCAAACCAAGCACTTAGGGTTATTGAAAAGGATAAAATAAACCTTAAGATCATGTTGAGGATCATTATCAGAACCTGTCTGAGAATAGCAAGTAACAAATTGTTGGCATCCAGGTTTTATCAGAAGTATTGGTTAAAACACATCACTGTCATTAGAAAGTTTAGGGCTACCGAGTCTAGGTGCAAGTTGAAAAATCACTTGTTGGCTTATGTCAGAACATTCTAAGTTTTACAGAACACAAGAATGGCCACGGAGGCCACTGCCAAAACCAACTGGTTAACAGATACCCCAAGTTCAAATCTTATAGGTGAACATTAAGTTCACATTGATTAAATAAACTGAAGCCCGTTGTTCCCTAAATTACTTGTTCAGCTATTGAAATATCTCAAGCTTGCCTTTATGGGAATTTTTTATATTCAGTGTTAAGAAACTCTGTACTAACATAAAGTCAGTAAACACAAGCCATGAATAGCTACTTTCTTAAGAGATATTATTAAATAGTAACCCCCATCCGTTGTCATGTGTGTATGTGAACAGATATTTTCTTTCTTCCTATCAAAGATTTGCACAATTTCGAATTGTTCTTGGAGATTTTAATTTTGCTGGGATTCAGCAAGCCAATTGGATCTTGGGACCTATTTACTTCATCACTTTCATCTTTTTTGTCTTCTTTGTCTTGCTGGTAAGAATGACCATGTGTTCCTTTGGGGGGGGCAGGGGAGGCTTTGTTAGAATAAAAGTTGAAATTACTTGGCTTGGCACCTGTGGCTCAAGTGGCTAAGGCACCAGCCACATACACCTGAGGTGGTGGGTTTGAATCCACCCAGGGCTGCCAAACAATGATGGCTGCAACCAAAAAATAGCTTGGTGTTGTGGCAGGCGCCTGTAGATCCAGCTACTTGGGAGGCGGAGGCAGGAGAATTGCTTGAGCCCAGGAGTTGGGGGTTGCTGTGAGCTGTGATGCCATAGCACTCTACCCAGGGCGACAGCTTTTGCTGTCTCAAAAATAAAAAAAAATTGAAATTACTCATTTAGAAGAAATTGTACTACTGCTTAGCTGTTAAAACACTAGGTATTTATTATTTTTATTTTTTTGTAGAGACAGAGTCTCACTTTGGTAGAGTGATGTGGTGGCACACAGCTCACAGCAACCTCCAACTCCTGGGCTTAGGCGATTCTCTCGCCTCAGCCTCCCGAGTAGCTGGGACCACAGGCGCCCGCCACAATGCCCGGCTATTTTTTTGTTGCAGTTCGCAGGGGCTGGGTTTGACCCCCCCCCCCAACCTCGGTATATGGGACCAGTGCCTTACTGAACCACAGGCACCGCCCTTTTTTTTTTTGAGACAGAGTCTCACTTTGTCACCCTTGGTAGAGTGCTGTGGCAACCTAGCTCACAGCTCACAGTAACCTCCAACTCCTGGGCCTAGGCAATTCTCCTGCCTCAGCCTCCTGAGCAACTGTAACCACAGGCACCCACCACAACGCCCAGCCTTTTTTTTTGCTGCAGTTTGGCTGGGGCTGGGTTTGAACCTGCCAGCCTCGGTATATGGGGCCAGCGCCCTACCCACTGAGCCACAGGCGCCACTCAACATTAGGTATTTATTAAGAATGGTGTGGATTCTTTGTGATAAAATTTTCTAGTAACTAATGTTTGATATTGTCCAATGGAGAATGTGATCGTAATACTTAACATCTGGGTGATTATATTAGACAAGAATGTGCTAAATCCCTTAAATAAATAAGCTGAATGCCCTATGTCTCACCAGGCTGGGACAAGTCACCTCATGAGGTATGAATTCAGCTGTTAATATTCTGCCCATTTTGCAATGACTTTTGGCTCTTATAGATGACAGTTCACAACCCTTTGAGAGTCCTAGAAGTCACATCTAGGATGGGTCTCTCACATGCACCAGAACAAGTCTATTTGGACTTCCTAATCGAGGCATGAAAAAACTTTGTTGTGCCAGAATATAGCACCTACTGATGGCCAAGAGTCTTAGGATGACAGAACTAGGCCACTATGAAAAGTGGGGAGGTGGACTGGAGTAAGAATATGCTCTCCAGATTTGTGTTATCTGAACATTAGTACTTGTAGGAACCTTAGTAAGACTGCAAATTGAAGCAGCTTCATAGAATTAAAAACACCCTTATGAACATATAATTACTTCATTCTAAACTGTTTTCTGATATGGGATATCGGTTAATGTGTACGTTAACCAGTTCATATGCATTATTTCACATTCTCCTTTCCTCATTTGCCATAAACATATTTGCCCATACCCACACACATTTCCCATTCTATTCTATTGTGGTCTGCATAGCCTATTCCCTATTATTGAGAATATGGGTTGCTTTTAAAATTTAAATTGAATTTTATAACCCCTAGCGCTTGTTAAAGTCACTAACATTTAAACTTTTATCAAAATAATTATTTGAGTATTTCTCCCCAGAATATGTTCTTGGCAATAATTAATGATACTTATTCTGAAGTGAAAGCTGATTATTCAATAGGCAGAAGACCAGATTTTGAACTTGGTAAAATGATTAAAAAGGTAAATCAAATTCTATTCCTAATTAGAATTCTAGGACAAATCTTACTCAGCTTATACCTTATAGTTTGAATAATACTCCCCACTTCAACCCACACACAAATCCTTATGCCTTCGGTTTTGTTTTCTGTTTTGATCTAGTGTTATTCATATTCGCATTATCTTAATACTAGGGAAAAGATACCCTCTCTGGCTTTAAAAATGCAGTGAAAATTACTTCAGAGTTCTATGTATTAAATAGTTATTATTTCCAAAATAAAAAGCACTGTTGGTGTTATAACATAAAACTAACTTGTCCCTCAAAATTTTTCAATTTAGATGCTAGCACATTTCTGTAAGCAATACAAGCTCAGAACTTCATGTGCCTTGTCTTCATCTTAGTCACTCCTGACTCAGAAACCTTGAAGACTTTATTTCCTTGTCCTTTATATAGTCATCTGCCAAGGCTTATATGTGGCTTATCTCTGTAGCTCTTGCTTACACTTGTGAAATTCAAGGACACTTTGAATTCCAACTAGGTTAGGACCTTCAGTACTTTTCACCCAGCCTTCTGTATGGTAACATCATCGTAACTATTCCAGTTTTTTCACCATGTTAGTCCAGATGTGATCTTATCAGTTTCCCTGGATCTATCAAAGTAAGTCCAAACTCCTTACTCAAACATTCCAAGATCTCCTCAGGTCTCACATTCCCAAACCATCATTAACTATCATTTTATAGTGTTTATACTTTTCTGACTCTATTGCACTGTTACATCCCAGCTAATCTGTTTTGTATACATTGCTTGGTCTTACTTTCGTCTGGGCTTTTGGTAATTCTCTGACCCCTGAAATATTCCTAGTCTAATATTCTATTCTCCTTGAAAGAGTAGGATCTGCTTTGTCCCCTGGACACCTACCTCACTTTGAGTTGTAGCAGAGTTATATGAGTGTTTGGTCACACCTCCCCATGCTTAGCCATCTCTATCTACTACATGGCCTTAAGCAGAGCACTTCACACAGAAAAGGTCCCAGTAACTGTGGGGTTAGTGAGGTTTAAGAACTATGTCCAAGAACTTATCTATAAAGGAAAATTATTAGGATGTCCCACAATAAACTCAATTGAGGTCCTCCCCCCATCTTTTGGGTATGACGTTGGTTATATGCATTGTAAAAGTGTAAATATTCTTAATGCAATGTATTTTGAGACTTTTACGAGATTTTTGCGTTTACAAGTTCAAGTGCCATGCCCAAGAACCCTCTTTTCACCAGCAGGCTTAAAACATCAGTAGTAACAAGGTCGAAGTTAGTAACAAAGGTGATAGCATTCTGCCTCCACATTTCTTTTCGGTAGCAGTCCCTAGAGATAAGCATTCCAGATTTCTCTACTTTGATTAAATATTAACAATATAGGATATACTTTGGGGGAATTCTCAAATTATTTTTAATTATGCCCAGAGTTACACAAATGTTCTTGAGAAACTCAGACTGAAGAAACCTGAAAAAGATGAAGACAAAATGTAAGATGATCTTTCTCAAATTTATAACTTACCATTTTAAAGTTCCACAACCAGCATCCTATGTGGTGATTCTAAATATGTTGTTAGTACATCCAGTAGTGATTCCTGATTTCTAAGCATGAAACTCTAAGCTAATTTAAAATAAATATAGCACATACCATGTCACTCAGAAAAACTTTTAAGAGAAATCTGGGGAAGAGAATAGTCTCCCTAAAAAAACTGGAAATGATTTTAGTCTACATTACATTAAGTGTATTTAACTATCAAAATAAAAACATTTTACATACAATACTTATGGACAATATTTATATAATGCCTTTAATGATTTTTCTGTCAGAATGCTTCCTGAACCCAGGCCTCTGGCAATAAGGCATAACTTTTTTTTTTTTAAATTAATAATGTAATTTAAATAATCTGAAGTACATACTAATGAAAACATTTTCCAAATAACTAGCATTTATTATCAGAAAGAAGAGAAATATAATTCAAATCTCATATTTTATGGTGGCATTTCTCTCTTTACTGTCACATGCCTTTTTTATTTTATACTCTCAGAAGCAAAAGCAGCAGAGATTTGGCTGAACAAGCTAGAAGAGAAGGCTTTGATGAAAATGTAAGATTTTAATTTTTTTGTAAATAAATGTGGTAGCTGTATTAGAAATATGCTTATAGCAAGTTCAAATTAAGAATTGAAAAGACTTGTTTTCTAAACAGAGGTTGCAACTCCAAACAGATCTCCCAGAATCAAGATCCTTTCTCATTTAGCACAAACCATTTGTAGTCCAGACACCTTCTCTTTCTACTGGTACTCTTAGCAGGAGTATACAACTGCAGGTGTACACTCACTGTGGAATTTTAACATTGGGTATTTATAGTGAGTTATACTCTATTGAGATGATTATATAGTTCTTCTCTTCTAATCATTAAGATGATAAATTATTTTAATGGTTTTATTTTTTATATTTAAAAAATTACATATATTCAACAAATGTAGAATTTAAAGAACATATATATGAATTTAAGAAATATATACCACTATCACTCAACTAAAATAGAACACTGCTGTTTTTCTGGTCACCCTCTACTCTGCTGCCCCCACAAGTGCTCAGAATGATAGCACCAGGATTAAGAGACTAGAATAAACAAGCAAATATTGGAGTGAAGTTTCTCACTGTCAGATAAAGGAGTTACAAAAATGAAAAGGCTGATGGCTAAAATGAACTTTAAGATGTTGTATTAGAATTGCAGATTGGGGTGTGTGTGTACATATATATATATATATATATATAAACACACATACATGAATTTTCTAGCTCTCACCACTATGAGGGCTAGAAAAAAATGACAGCTTTATAGCAATGGGCAAAACTAGTATTCAGATCTTGATTTCGAAATGCCATTCTCCTACAAAAAGAACTGAAGCTCACTGGAGATAAAGCGAATTCCAGGGCTGCGAAGTACTATTGACCCTTGAACAATACAGGTATTAACTGTGTGGGTTCATTTATACACAATTTTATTTCACTCAGAATGAAAACACAGTATTTGAGGAATGTGAAACCTTATGTACAAGGAGGGATAACTTTCTGAACACAGGCTCTGTAGGGCCAACTGCAGAATTTGAGCATGTGCAGATTTTGGTATGAGCAGGTAGTCCTAAAACTAATTCCCTATTTATACTGAAGGACAACTATATAAGTCGAATCTAGAATCTCTTGTAAAAAAGTAAAACTGTTCCAAGAATGGGGGAGATCTGTTAGAAGAACACAAGAGTCAGTCTGAGGGGCTAAAATTGGCCAAATTTGGGAATATGTAAGCACTATAAGGAATAATGATTTATAATTCATTGAATAAAACAGAATTCCATGAATCTACACTGACTTAAACATACAAATGAATACAATTCTGACGAGGAATGAGACGTTTACATAGCTCTCCACAAGATGCTCATTAATTACAAAAATAAAAGCAGTAATTTTTTTTTTTTTTTTTTGAGATAGTCTCACTATGTCACCCTTGGTGGAGTACTGTGGCATCACAGCTCACAGAAACCTTAAACTCTTGGACTTCAGCGGTTCTCTTCTCAGCCTAAAGGCACTTGCCACGACACCTGGCTATTTTTTAGAGACAGAGTCTCACTCTGGCTCAGGCTGGTCTTGAACTGGTGAGCTCAGGCAATTCACCTGCCTCAGCCTCCCAAGTGCTGGGATTACAGGCATGAGCCACTGTGTCCGGCCCTAAAGCAGTAATTTTAGAATGGAAAAGTCTAACAGCATCTTAATCTAATAATCAAATAAACCACCATAAGTACTGGAACAACTGAAATCATATGCCACCTGATAGGGTACCATGAGAATCAGCACCTCTTCCGTGACATCAGATGTAAAACCTGAATCCGATTATGACAAAATTTCATACAAAAGTAGACTGAAGGACATTCTGAAGGACAAAATAATCGCCTTATTCTTCAAAAGTGCTAAGGTCCACAGCTAACCTCATACTGAATTGGGAAAACCTGAAAGCCTTTCCTCTAAGATCTGGAACAAGACAAGGTTGCCACTTTCATCACTCCTATTCAACATAATAGTACTGGGAGTTCTAACTAGAACAATGTGGCAAGTGAAAGAAATAAAGGGCATTGAAATTGGAAAAGAGAAAGACAAATTGTCTCTCTTTAATGATAATATAATCTTATATTTAGACAACCTAGACTCAAACAAAAAAATTCCTGGGTTTGAAAAATTCAGCAAAGTTGCAGGATACAAAAATCAACATTCAAAGATTGGTAGCATTTCTATATACCACTAACAAACTAGCTAAGAAATAAAAAAGACAATACCACTTAAATAACTACAAACATCATAAAATGCCTAGGAATAAGTTTTTTCCCCCCAATAGTTATTTTATTTATTTATTTTTGTAGAGACGGAGTCTCACTTTATCGCCCTCAGTAGAATGCCGTGGTGTCACAAAGCTCACAGCAACTTCCAACTCCTGGGCTTAGGTGAGTCTTTTGCCTCAGCCTCCCGAGTAGCTGGGACAACAGGCGCCCGCCACAACGCCCAGCTATTTTTTTGTTTTGCAGTTCAGCTGAGGCCAGGTTTGAACCCGCCACCTTCGGCATATGGGGCCAGCACCTTGCTCACTGAGCCACAGGCGCCACCCCTATAAAATACCTAGGAATAAATGTAATCAAGGAAGTGAAAGAGTTCCACAGGGAAAACTATAAAACACTGAAAAAAAAAAACTGAAGACATAAACAAATACAAGACATTTCATGCTCATGGATCTGAAGAATTAACATCATTAAAATGACTATACTGCCAGAAGATACCAACAGATTTAATGAAATCCCTATCAAAATACTTGTGTCATTTTCCACATAAATGAATTTGGACCCCTCTCACCATACAAAAATATATCACAAGATAGATTAAATTCTAGAAACTGCAAGCTATCAGACACATTAATCATGCAATTATCTGCATAATTTTTCTTTGGGGGAGAGTCTAAATAATTTTTTTTTTTTTTTGAGACACAGTTTCACTATGTCACCCTCAGTAGAGTGCTGTTGCGTCAGAGCTCACAGCAACCTCAAATTCTTGGGCTTACGCAATTCTCTTCCCTCAGCCTCCCAAATAGCCGGGACTACAGGTGCCCATCACAACACCTGGATATTTTGTTGTTGTTGTTGTAGTTGTCACTGTTGTTTAGCAGGCCCTGGCTGGGTTTGAACCTGCCCGCCCCAGTGTATGTGGCCGGTGCCCTAACCACTGAGCTACAGGCACTGAGCTGTGAGTCTAAATAATTTCAATTGTTTCAGATGACAAGGCAAGCTCCTTTACATAAGAAGCTATTAGCTATTTATTTCTAATAATGGCTATTTACATGGAAAGTAGTGATTAACCAAATTACAAAATTCAAAGAACAAATTTTAAGAAAGTTTTCAAATCAGGAATTTACTTTTTAAATTTTGGCTTTCACTTTTGAAGTGCTGATACAGATATAGAGAGACTACATTTTAGAAATTCTTGGGTAATTATGAGCATTTTCATGTATATTTTTCATGTTTAAGCAGTACCAATTCTATAAATGTCTTCAAACCAGTAGTAAAATGATTGTTAATAATTGAAATAATAAATATTTGCTATGAAAAAAAAAAAAGATAGATTAAAGACATAAACAAAAGCCAGGCACAGAGGCTCATTCCTGTAATCTCAGCCCTTGGGACGCGAGGCAGGTGGACTGCCTGAGCTAGAGCGAGACATCGACTCTAAAAATAGCCAGGTGTTGTGGTAGGTGCCTATAGTCCCAGCTACTTGGGAGGCTGAGGCAAAGACCTGAAGTCCATGAGTTTGAGGTTGCTATGAGCTATGATGCCACGCACTCTACCAAGGTTGACAAAGTGAGATTCTGTCTCCAAAAAAAAAAAGACAAAAACATAAAACCCAAAACTATAAAACTATTAGAAAATTTATTAGGAAAACACTTCAAACTTTGAGACACTGGTCTAGGAAAAGATTTCATGATTAAGACTTTAAAAGCACACATAGCATAACAAAAAGACAAATAGGACTTTATTGTGTTTAAACTGTAAAACTTCTGCATAGCAAAGGAAACAACAGAGTGAAGAGACATCTGGTGAACAGGAGAAAATATTTGGAATTACTTGTCTGGCAAGAGACTAATATCCAGAATATACAAGGAACTAACAAGGACAGGTGTGATCCTGGCAACTCTTGCACAAGTAATCCTGGCTACTCTCAAGGCTGAGGCAGGAGGATCACTTGAAGCTAGGAGTTTAGAACTCACCTAGGCAACATGGCAAGACCCAACTCTAAAAGAAACTTTCAAAAAAATTAGCAAGTCATGGTGGGGCACACCTGCAGTCCCAGCTATTTGGGAGGCTGAAGCAGGAGGATCCCCTGAGCCCAGGAATTGGAGACTGCAGTGAGCTATATCATACCAGTGAACTCGGGATCTTTAGCTTGGGAACTAGAGCAAGATCCCATCTCTTCAATAATAATCAGGAAAAAAACAGTAAGAAGTGGGCAAAGGACATGAACAGACATTTCACAAAAGGCATACAAATGGCCGACAGGTATGTGAAAAATATTTATACAACTAATCACCACAGAAATGAAAATCAAAACCACAATCAGGTATATCTTACCCTAGTTAGAATGTCTATTATTAAAAAGACAAAATTAAAAAGTAACTTTTACACACTGTTGGTGGGAACATAGATTAGTAAATCCACTATAGAAAATACTATGGCAGGCTTGGCGCCTGTGGCTCAATGGGCTAAAGCACCAGCCATGTACCCCTGAGCTGGCAGGTTCGAATCCAGCCCAGGCCTACCAAACAACAATGATGGCTGCAACCAAAAAATGACCGGGTGTTGTGGCAGGCGCCTGTAGTCCCAGCTACTTGGGAGGTGGAGGCAAGAGACTCGCTTGAGCCCAGGAGTTGGAGGTTGCTGTGAGCTATGATGCCACAGCACTCTATCCAGGGTGACAGCTTGAGGCTCTGCCTAAAAAAAAAAAAAAAAAAAAGAAAAGAAAAAAGAAAATACTATGGCAATTTCTCAAAAAAACTAAAATAGAACTACCATACAATCTAGCAATCACACTACTGGGTATTTATCAAAGGAAAAGAAACCAGTATATCAAAGAGGTATAAAAGAAACCAGTATATCAAAGAGGTATAACCCCATGTATATTACAACACTATTCACAATTAGCAAAGATGGAATCAACCTAAGTGGTCATTAATAGGCAAATGTATAAAGAAAATACGGCATACAACACAATGGAATATGATTTACCTATAAAAAAGGATAAAATCATGTCATTTGCAGCAGCATGGATAGCAATGGAGGTCATTGTTAAGTGAGATAAGCCAGGCACAGAAAGACAATTTTTTTTTCTTAAGAGACAGAGTTTCATTTTATCAGCCTCAGTAGAGTGCTGTTGTATCACAGCTCTCAGAAACCTCCAGCTCTTGGGCTTAGGCGATTCTCTTGCCTCAGCCTCCTGAATAGCTGGGACTATAAGTGCTTGCCACAACACCCGGCTTTTTTGTTTTTGTTGTTGCAGTTTGGCCAGGGCAGGGTTTGAACCTGCCACCCTCAGTATATGGGGCCAGTGCCCTACTCACTGAGCCACCGGCGCCACCCCAGAAAGACAAATATTACATGTTCTCACTTATATGTGGGAGCTAAAAAAGATGAGCTGGAGGTAGAAAGTACAATGATAGATATTAAAGGCTACAAAGGGTGTCCATTGGGGAGCAGGGGATATACAGAGGTTGGTTAAGGGGTACATACACACAAAAAGAGCTGTAGTTATCAACAATGTATTATATTTTTCAAAATAGCTAGAAAACACAACTTGAATGTTACGAGTAGGTAAAAATACTCAAGCTGATGATAGATACCCCAAATATTCCCACTTCATCATTACATATTCTATGTATGCAACAAATATTCATATGTAACCCATATATGTAAAATAATCTGCATCAATAAAAATGTGAAGGTAGGCCAGGTACGGTGGCTCAACCCTGCAATCTTAGCACTCTGGGAGGCAGAAGCTGGTGGATTGCTTGAGCTCATGTGTTCAAGACCAGCCTGATCAAAAGGGAGACCCCATCTCCACTAAAAATAGAAAAACTGAGGTAAGAATATTGCTTGTGCCCAAGAGTTGGGGGTTGCTGTGAGCTATGACACCACAGCACTCTAACCAGGGCAACAGCTTGAGACTGTGTCTCAAAAAAAATTAAAAAATGTCAAAGTCATGAGAGTCAAGGTAAAACTGAGGAACTATTCTAGATTAAGAAATTAAAATGACATGGTAAGTAAATATAATGCATAATCCTACACTGGATTTTTTTCACATAAAAGCAGTGTTGTTAGGACAACAGGTAAACATAAATGGGAAACTGAAGATTAGAAGATAATCTATCAGTATTTTCTTGGTTGAATGATAGATTGAGATGGGGTCTCTGTTGCCTGATCTAGAGAGATATGGTGTCATCACAGCTCACTGAAATCTCAAACTCCTGGGGCTCAAGCATGATACTCCTGCCTCAGTCTCCCATGTAGCTGGTACCACGTCTGGCTAATTTTTCAATTTTTTGTAGAGACAGGGTCTTGTTCTTGCTCAGGCTGGTCTTGAACTCCTGACTGCAAGCACTCTTCCCATCTCAGCCTCCCAGAATGCTAAGATTACCAATGTAAGCCACTGTGATCTAAGCCCAATATTAATTTTCTTATTCTGATAGTTATACTGTGATTATAAAAGAGAACCCACTCGTGTGCAGGACACACATACTGAAGGACTCAGGGATGGAAGCATTCATGTTAACAACTTACTCTCAAACTCTTCAGTGGAAAATAGTATTTATATTGTTCTACCTTTTCCCTAAGTTTGAGATTATTTTTAAAAAATCTATCATTCAGTAAACCATGCCTGAAATAAAAAATGATATGAATTGAAAGACAGCAATTGTGGGAAAATTTACCTGGAGTGGTCAACATTAGGCTTATTTAATAGAAGTAAAATTTGGATTTACATGCAACCAAGGGTGACAGAGTAAGACTTTATCTCAAAAAGGAAAAAATATAAAGTTAGTATGACAACATCCAACACCATAAATTAACAAAAGAACTTGTATAGTATATTTAGAGAAAGAAAATATAAGCCAAGGATTTTTATATCTGGCAAAGCTATATTATAAAGTCTTCAAGAACTTAGGGAGTACTACTGTCTGTCATATTTCTCAGCATTCTGCTATAGTACAAGCGTCAGTCCACCAAGAAATGACGGGAGAAACTTTGAGAAAGGAATTGGGCAAGAAGGTATAAAATAAAGACGTTGTGTTCATAAATAATAGCTAAGAGTTAAAGACTATTTAGTGTTAGAGTTAACAAAACAAGAAGAAGAAACATCAGCATATTTAGTACCATGTTAAATAATAATACGCTGTTTAACTGATTTTAAAATACTTTCTCCCCCACATTTTAACATCTCTGATAATAGAATGTGTCTTATAGTTAGTACTGGATCATAGTTTAATTGACAGCATTTTTTTCCCTGAGTGGTACAGATGTTTCTTATAATAGATGCCATCTCTCAGACACAATGAAAATAGTATTAGTAAATGTAACAGGATAGCAGAGGACAGGAAGATGAGGAGGAAGAAAGTATAAGCTAATTTCTTGATCACAGGATAGCATCGAATCAAGAAAGGGAGGACTAAGGGTATACAAAAAGATGTACACATAAAGACAAAACACATTAGAACAAAAACATATGCATTCCTAAAGGCCTGAAGTACCAACACAAAAGAAAACAGACTACACGGTAAAAGACTTAAAATATAACATTAAACAATATGATGTAACCAGATGCTATATCCTAAAATACATACTTAAAGAAATTAAGAGGCTCGGCGCCTGTGGCTCAACAGGCTGAGGCGCCAGCCACGTACACATGAGCTGGCGGGTTCGAATCCAGCCCGGGCCCACCAAACAACAATGACAGCTGCAACCAAAAAATGGCCGGGCATTGTGGCGGGCGCTACTAGTCCCAGCTACTTGGGAGACAGAGGCAGGAGATGCGCTTGAGCCCAGGAATTGGAGGTTGCTGTGAGCTGTGATGCCATAGCACTCTACCCAGGGTGACAGCTTGAGGCTCTGTCTCAAAAAAAAGAAATTAAGAAATGTTAAATACAAAAGCATGAACAGGCTCAGCGCCTGTGGCTCAACGGGCTAAGTCACCAGCCATGTACACCTGAGCTGGAGGGTTCGAATCCAGCCTGGGCCAGCCAAACAACAATGATGGCTGCAACCAAAAAAATGGCCGGGCGTTGTGGCGGGTGCCTGCAGTCCCAGCTACTTGGGAGCGGAGGCAGGAGACTTGCTTGAGCCCAGGAATTGGAGGTTGCTGTGAGCTGTGATGCCACAGCACTCTACCCAGGGTGACAGCTTGAGACTCTTTGTCTCAAAAAAAAAAAAATGAGCAAAGTTAAAATAGGCAAACAAAATACACAAGGGGACACACTAAAACTAAAGTAGAATTCTAGACAAAAAACTATAAATGTGCTGAGTACCGCAGCTCAAGCCTGTAATCCTAGCACTCTGGGAGGCTGAGGCAAAAGCGAGACCAAGTCTCTACAAGAAATAGAAAAATTTGGCTTGGCGCCTGTGGCTCAATGGTCTAAGGCGCCAGCCACATACACCTGAGCTGGCAGGTTGGAATTCAGCCCGGCTCGCCAAACAACAATGACAACTGCAACCAAAAAATGGCCAGGCGTTGTGGCAAGTACCTGTAGTCCCATTACTTGGGAGGTGGAGGCAGGAGACTTGCTTCAGCCCAGGAACTGGAGGTTGCTGTGAGCTGTGATGCCAGAGCACTCATCCAGGGTGACAGCTTGAGGCTCTGTCTCAAAAAAAAAAAAAAAGAAAGAAAGAAAAGAAATAGAAAAATTAGCCAAGCGTGGTGGTGTGTGCCTGTGGAACTTGCTATTTGAGAGGCTGAGACAGGAAGATCGCTTGAGTCTGGGAGCTGCAGTGAGCTATGATTGTGCCACTGCTCTCTAGCCTGGGTGACAGAACAGAACCCTATCTTAAAAAAAAAAAAGGCTCGGTGCCTGTGGCTCAATGGGCCAAGGCACCAGCCACGTACACCTGAGCTGGCGGGTTGGAATCCAGCCTGGGCCCGCCAAACAACAATGACAGTTGCAACCAAAAAATGGCCGGGCATTGTGGCGGGTGCCTGTGGTCCCAGCTATTTGGGAGGCTGAGGCAAGAGACTCGCTTGAGCCCAGGAATGGGAGGTTGCTGTGAGCTGTAATGCCACAGCACTCTATCCAGGGTGACAGCTTGAGGCTCTGTCTCAAAAAAAAAAAAAAGAAAGAGAAAGCAAGAAATATAAAGGGTATTTTATAGTGCTAAGACCAATTTTAATTGTTATGAATATCTACACCAAATGATATAGCATCAATTTCTGTAAAGAATATTGGATTTAAAAAAGTAAAAATAGAAAGGAACACATACACACAAAATAGAGAACATATCAAGAAAAATAAAAGGATAAAGAAAACCAAACAATTTATGTCATTTCAATGTAATTTTAAAAACCAAAACATACATAATGAATAATAAAATCCAATTTCACAGTTACATAAATTTTGCACTCTCAGAAGATACACCTCCTCTTTAAAATCTCATTCATGAAAATTGATCATCTACTGGACCACAAACAATTTTAATAAATTTTACAAGGTAAAATTAAAGTAGAAAAAATTCTCTGAAACCAAAATAAAAATACATTAATAACAAAATCAAAAATGAAAAAAATTTATTTTTTAGAGATAGAGTCTCACTATGTTGCCCTTGGTAGAGTGCCATGGCATCATAGCTCACAGCAACCTCAAACTCTTGGGCTTAAGCAATTCTTTTTTTTTAGACAGTCTCACTATGTCACCCTGGGTAGAGTGCCATGGTGTCACAGCTCACAGCAACTCCAAACTCTTGGGCTTAAGTGATTCTCTTGCCTCAGCCTCCCAAGTAGCTGGGACTACAGGCGCCTGCCACAATACCCAACTATCTTTTTTTGTTGCAGTTGTCATTGTTGTTTAGCGGGTCTGGACTGGGTTCAAACCTACCAGCTTGGTGTATGTGGCTGGCACCATAACCACTATGCTATGCGAACCGAGCCCTTAAGCAATTCTCTTGTCTCAGCCTCTACAGGCACCCACCACAACGCCTGGCTAAGAAATGAAAAAATTTTGACCAAACGATTTTAAAACTCTATTACTCTTAAATCAAAGAAGAAATACAGCTCTTTAGCTTTGGCTGAAGTGGGATGATAAAAAGGCAATCATTTGGAATGTGCCACAGTAAGTTGCATACTTTGTACCCCCGAAGTGGCTCTAAGGACTACCACCTTCAGAAGTCGAACTGTGGCAAATATGGCTACACTGCCAAGCATAAATAACTGAAATACCGGTAAACAAAAGATGAAATACCATTGGGAATGCTTGGATTAGGGACAAAAAAAATTGTACACTGCAGATTCAGGCATGGATTCCATGAAGAAACAACACCTAAACTCAGAAGGGTAGCTTTTGCAGCAACCAAAGTTCACCTTAAGCTTTTCAACAATTAGGCAGTCCCCCTAGCTCAGTGGGTAGGGGGCTGGCGAGTTTGAACCCACACCGGGCCTGCTAAAACAACAATGAAAATTGCAACAACAAAAAAATATATCCGGGTGTTGTGGCAAGCACCTGTAGTCCCAGCTCCTTGGGAGGCTGAGGCAAGAGAATTGCTTAAGCCCAAGAGTCTGAGGTTGCTGTGAGCTGTGCCGCCATAGCACTCTATGCAGGGCGAGACTCTGTCTCAAAAAAAAAAGAATTTCAACAATTAGTCATGCAATAAATTTTTTGGTTAAAAAAAAAAGGAGGGGGTTTGGCGCCTGTGGCTCAGCGGGCTAAGGCGCCAGCCACATACACCTGAGCTGGCGGGTTCGAATCCAGCCCAGGCCCGCCAAACAACGACTGCTGCAACCAAAAAATGGCTGGGCACTGTGGCAGGCGCCTGTGGTGCCACTACTTGGGAGGTGGAGGCAAGAGACTCGCTTGAGCCCAGAAATTGGAGGTTGCTGTGAGCTGTGATGCCACAACACTCTTTCCAGGGTGACAGCTTGAGGCTCTGTCTCAAAAAAAAAAAAAAAAAAAAAAGAATTCTTAAAGGGTGTTTTTCTTTTCTTCCACTTCCTTTTTACTAAACAGCTTTATTGAGGTATAATTTACATACATAAAATTCACCCATTTTCAATGCACAATTCAGTGATTGTAAGAAAACTTTCCTTCCACTTTCCATATGCCTCGTTGCATGCTTTCTTTTGGGTTAAAAAGAAAAAAAAAGGCTAATTAAATGTCCAGAAATGTACATTTCTCTTGTAGGCTTTCAGTAAGCCCTTTCCTGCTGGCTTCCTGCTGGTGAGATGTCACCATTATCCCACTAAAGAGTTTGATGCCCAGGCCCCGTCTGCCCTGGAAACCCCGGCTGTTTGCAAAGCATCAAAGCCTGGTTCATCTGAGCACTGCTAATGAGGGCAGAATTCACACCACCACCCAGAGGGGCTCACGCCCCAAACTGCCAGAACAGCAGTGGCCAGCCCCAGCTCGCTGTCTGCTGTGCCGTCTCCACAGCCTCCCACCTCCTCCAAATGCCCAACCTGGAGGTCCGAGTCCCAACCTCTTGGCCTGGTCCCAACCAAAGCCAGGCTGGTCTGAGAGCCAGCTCTTGCCACCAATGCCAGGCAAGCCCCAACTCCCTGGGCCTATGTTTCTCTTTTTCAGATGCAACCAGTGTTTGTGTTTACCTGGGGCACAAGGGGAACTTTAGCACAACATAGTGGTGCTTTTTTATGCCCAGCAAAGCAAGACTTTATGGCACTGCTTGAGGCTGGGCTCCCAAGGGAAATTTCTCAGATTATTTTCAAATGCCCTTTGATGTGTTATTAAAGCCCCAATAATGGTAGGTAAATTCACTATTCTGTTGGGCGGAGGGCTTTCCCTCTCTCCGCTTCTAGAGCTGCATCAGAACTGGAGCGGAAGGTCTTTTGCCAGGGGTCCCCACAATTAGGCTTTCTCTTCCCGGAATCCTCAGAGCTGCCAAAAGAATGAAGTGGAATCTGACAGCAAAGAGCTTGGAACTAATAAGGAGGAAGGAGCCTTGACAGTCTCAGGTCCAACATCATTAGAATCTTCCGTGCGAGGACTTTATTCATTGTGGCAAAGGCACATGGCAAAAGCAAATCCGAATAGCTTCCTCTGGCCCCTGACAAGCACTGCAGAGAAGAGAGGCTGTTTCAGGGTGCCTGGTCCCAAGCGGGGCAGGATCTGCAGGCCGGAGAGCTGCCTCACTGCAAGGGCGTGCTGCTCGGGCAGGGGCTGAGCCGACCAGCCCAAGGGGCTCCAGAGACAGCACTGCTCTGGACTGGCTGTGTGACCTTCATCAAGATGGTGAACCTCTCTGAACCTCAGCTTCTCATCTGTTGAGGATAATATCATCTCCCTCTACACTTGTTGCGAAGATTAAGTGGGTGATGGGCAGGAGTAAAGCATTTAGCAAGCCATCAGATGCACAGTAAGTGTTTATATTTTGCTACGGCTGCTGTAGCAAACAACCACAAACTCAGAGGCTTGAGACAATGCAAATTTATTATTGTAATTCTGGAAGAAGTCGACATGGGTCTTGCTGGGCCAAAAGCATGTGTTGGCAGGGCTGTGCTCCTTCCTGGAGGCTCCAGGCAAGAATCTGTTTTCTTGTCCTTTCGAGTTTCTAGAGGTTGCCTGGATTCCTTGGCTCAAGGCCCCTTCCACCATCATCAGAACTGGCAACAATGGGCTGAACCCTTCCCACATCACAGCCCTCTGACCTTCTCTTCTGCTCTCTCTGCCATATTTGAAGGCCTCTATTATTATGTTAGGCTCCCTGGGTTAATCTCTTTTAAATCAGCTGAATTATTATAGCAACCTTAATTCCCCTTTTGCCTTGTAAGGTATAATAACATATTCACAGTTTCCAGGGATTAGGATATACACATCTTCTGGGGTGGGGGCGACATTCTGCTACCACGAATAGAGTCCAATCACTGGGTCTTCCCATTTATAAAAAGGAGATTCTAGTACTTTGCTCTCAAAGTAATAGTGAGGCAAAATAACAATAGGGGACCTTTGTAGAGGTCATGCCCACACTACTTTCAGCACAGCTGCTCTCTCTACCCTGACACTTGCTAAGACTGCCTGTGAATATACCTGTGACACGTGGGCGGAGCTGCCATGCAGGTGCACCTGAGGGCCACAGGTGGCTATGAGCGATAGAGGGACCTCATTCTGCCCACCTATTCCTGACCTTGAGTCCCTCTAGGCCTTTTCTCCCTCATGCTCAATAATGGGCAACAAGGGAGAACCCCAGATGATGCAAGTAACCTACAATGGCAGTCACCCTAATGCTTCCATTTCTTCCCAAGCAGCCCCATTGAACCATTCCATTTCCAGCTGGCTCCGGACCATTGGCTCTGCCCCCGCTGCTGTGCTTTGGACTGGGTGTTAGGATTTGGCTACCCTAAGTCTGGCTTTCAAAACTCCCAAACACTTCTGCTATTTGTTGTCATTTGTATTTGGAGCAGCGGGAGACATTCAGGACCCTCTGAGACCTTGATGGAAACTGTGGACCACTCCCCAGAAAAATGCACACTGGCACACACATAGAACAATCTGTATTCAATTCCGCAGGCATCATGAGAGGCAGTATCAAATAAAGCAGGGCTTGGCAAATATTTTTATTCAATAGTAAGTATTTTAGGCTCAAGGTCATATGGCCTCTATTACACCTACCCAACTCTGCCCTTGCGTCAGGAAAGCAACCACACTGATGTGTAAGTGATGGGCGTGGCTGTGTTCCAAGTCAACTTCATCCATAAGAGCACACGGCAGGGAAGGTCTGGCCTGTGCCTGCCCATGCTGAGTCTTGGTGTCGTGGAAGGTAGCACAGACCCTGGATTTTGGCTGGTCCATCTGCTAGAGGAAGGCATCCTCTGTGCCTCAGTTTCCTCTCTCATAAAACAGTAATGATAATGCCTGCCTAGCAGAGTTACAATGAGGAGTAAAGGAGTGGATGTGAATTAAGCACTGAGAACAGAGCTTGGCACATGGGGAGCTCAGTGGAAATGTTAGTAGCATGTGCGGGCGCTGGCACAGGCTTTGATAGACTTGTCTGATTCCCTCCATGGAGGGCCCACTCTCACTGCTTCATGCGACATAACGGGGGACCACCTGTCTGGGCCCAGTGAGGCTTAACTCAGCCCACCTGGAAGAGTCAGAGCAGTCATGATTCTGGAAGGTCAAGTCACTGACAGCAGGACCCAGGCCACGTCACAATGTGGATGCTTGTGCCCCAAACGTCATGTTGAAATTTAATCCCAAAGCTGAAGGTGGAGCATAATGGGGGGAGTTGGAATCAGGGGGGCAGATCCTTCTGAATAGATGAATGCCCTCCCTGGAGGAGGGGATGAGTGAGTTTTTGCTCTATTAGTCCCCCCAAGAGCTGGTTGTTTCAGGAGCCTGGCACCTCCCTCCTCTCTTCCTTTCTTGCTTCCTCTCTTGCTGTGTGATCCTTGGACATGCCAATTTTCCTTTACCTTCCACCAGGTGCCTAATCTTCCAGCCAGCAGAATTGTGCGGGCAAATAAACAATTATTCTTTATCAATTACCCCGTTTTGAATACTCTTTCTAGCAACACAAAAAGACTGAGACAGCCAGGGAGAGAGGCATCTGGCCCCACATTGCAGGAAGGGACAGTCAGGGGAGGAAAGACAGCAACCACCCAGGAAGGGTGACACTTCCTAACAAGGAACAAGAGGGTAAGTCGGGCTTCTCAGAACAGCAGTCATTTCAGTCTGGGCTGAGATGGCAGGCAAGGACAGGAAGAGGTCTGACTCTGCAAGCTGACTCCAGATACTCATTTCTCCGAGTCGCACAAATCCTGTGCTCGCTTCTTTCAGGTTGACACTGCTGTGTCCTCCCTCACCTGCACAGGGTGGGTTCTGGGCCCAGGCATGTCTAGGCTCACCGCTGAGATGGCAGGTGCAGGTACTTGCAGCCAGAACTTGACATGTGCACCCACGCTAACAGAAATGGAAATGGACTTGATTAAAAGTTATGCACAATAAACACTGATGTGACAAGGTCAAGTTTTTACACTTCACACCAGCCAAATAAAGTACGTGTGGAAAACTCCTTTTAGAGAATGACAAATGTCCGTATCTTAGGAACCAGGATTTACGTGCGCCATACTTCGCTACTTTGAAACAACTCTTTAAACCTAGAATTCTGCCAAGGGAAGATATAATGAACTCTGAAGCACATACCATTATCCTCCCCCCACACTGCCCCACTGAACCGACAGCCCGGAGCTGACACACGGACTTCTAAATATACACCTGACTGTTCACACATAAAACACAGCGTTCACGCTTTTCCACACATCGATTTCTTGGAATGAACCGGCTGGCCCCACCCTGCGGATGTTAAAGCAGCATACTTTCTCCCCATGCATTTGCACAAACGGGAACAGCTGGGCCGGACACAGAGAAAGAAACATGGCCTTTGCAGTAGGACAGCCCGGGGCCCAGACCAACATCAGATGCTTGCTGTAGCCATGACTCCCTCCAAGGCTCTGAGATGTGCAAACAAGGGTCTTTGCCTTGGGAAACCTGCAGCCTGAACAAAGCTGCAGAAATCACGTGTGCCTTTCCTCTGTAATATTACTCTGTCCTTTGCTCTCCTGTCTCAAACAGCCTGTCCTAGGAAGCCTGTGGGGCAACAGTGGCTTTCTTCTGGTCTTAAAGGGCAGCGATGTGCTTTAGAGTCGTGGCATCCAAACATCAGCAAGCGCCAGACTTACCCAGAGCCCTTGTTAGAGCCCAAGGGGCTGGGGCCTGAGAATGTGCATTTCTATTGAATTAGGCCTTGGACCTGCTTGGTAGCTGCTCCGAGAACCACCGCTGTAGAGGGCGCACAGCCTCCTTCCTAGACCCAGCACTCGGCTCACTCACGTGTGGCCTCGGCCAAGTCCTTCCTCTCCTTCGGGCCTCCCTTTCCTCGCCAGGAGACCTAATACCATCTCCAAGATAGTTTCTGAGGGGCACAGAGGTGGCGGGGGCAGTAAGAAGGAGAGGAGGCCAGTCGAGGTATTGGAAAGGCTTTGTTAGCAGAGGAAAGAGAGAGAAAGAGCAGAGCGGGGTCCGACCAGGAGCCAACTCAGCTTTCTCGGTTTCAAGAGGCTTTTCTTATCCCTTATCAGTAGGGTGGAGTAGGGGAGGGGTTCCCAGAGGGAGTCATCTCTTCTGCAGAGGGACTCATTTTTACACTCAGGCCAAATCTAGGAGTTACTCCCTTAACGGCCTGCATCCGAGCCTGGAATAAACCGTACTGTGTGTTGTTTCCCAGGAACAATGGCCTTGAAGCATCCCAGGGGGTGGATGGGGTTGCTGTGACCATACAGTTTGGTTTCTGGCCTGCCTTTGCTTACCAGCTGTTTCCCCAAATGACTGTATTCTTGTCGGGGCTATGAAGTTCCGTTCCCACACTTTCACATCCTAAAACGTCATGATTCTAAGCTGGCTCAGATCACTGATTCTGGCTCACGCAGGGCCTGGTGGCTTCCACTCTTCAGTAGAACCCTTAGGCCTCTAGTTCAACTTCTTCATGTCATAAATACACTCAGGTCCAGAGAGTCACAGGGCTAAGCAACAGCTGACTCGAGGCCTGGGAAGCAGACAAAGGCCCCGGATCCCCTTAGTCTCTGCTCAGGGCTCCCTCCACCGCCCGTGAGTGTTCCTGCAGAATGGCTCTAGGGAAAGGCAACCTGCTCAATGAGCGAATATTCTGGGCACCACTGAGGCAGCCAAACCCCAGAGCCTGAGCCCTGGGCTAACCAGCAAACTTCCTCCCTGCAACGTTCCTTCCCAGGGCGGGTCCAGATGCTCCAGACTGGCAGGGAGGTAAGAAGTGCTCTGCAGGTGTGGCGGGAGAGGGTGTCAATCATAAGAGCCTGGCCGAGGCCCCCAGAGGAGAACAGAGTTCCTGTTTAGCTCGGTTATCACTGGCCATATCCCTCATACGTGGGCATACACACGCAGCCACACATGAGCGCATGCACACACACACACATACTCACGTAAACACACACACACACAGAGTTATAGAAGCCTCCAGCAGCTTGCCAAAGCTTCTGAAACAGATTCTTCTAGTCCCAAGTGGCTGCTCACCGCATGTAACAAGACCATTAAAAATGTGTCATTTCAAAGACAAGAAAAGAACACTTGTAAAAATAAACTTGCAAGATGAAATATGACAGGGCTTCACTTTGGTTAAATGGTTCACATCTGAATGGCTAAGTGCAATTTGCAGTGGAGAAGGATAAATGTGAACCTGGTGAGTCTGGGGTCTGCTCACCCGCCTCTGGATACCACAACTGTGGCGGCCCCAGGGCTGGGCCCATCATTAGTCTCAGCGGCCGTCCACTCTCCCGACATCTTTTCATTACTGTCCTAAATCGTAAATCTCCCAGCCCAGGCAGCTGTGGGTGTATTGCAGCGGGGAGAAGTGGATTTGTCCTTCGAAAAAAGTTAACAAACAGGCCTTCCCAACCCCAGGCCCCAGCAGGATCAGGAAAGGCTTTGAATCCACGTCAAAGAAGCCATCAAAGGAAATAGACCATTTTCAAACAAAATCCATTTCTCGAGCATGACGGTAAAAATATTTATCACATGAAAGATGTGAAACCTTTATGATGTCTCGACTCTCTGTATTATAAATGCAGCATGTGTCCAGCTGAATCTGTGCAAAAAACCGTCACGCTCATGATTTTGAAAGGGGAAAAAAAAATTAGTCCTTTCCATCTGGCAAATTCTTAACTTACCAACCCTGTCGTGCTCCATGGCACCTGAGGCAGGGGAAGGAGGCAGGCCCGGCCTGTAGCCAGACAAAATAAGCAAAGGTTTGGGACAAAGAAACTCTGCATGTCCGGGACGCAGTGAATAGGGACCCATCTTATCTATCTCCGTCAGCCATGGGCTTTGAAAATCATCCATACAGATGCCTCGTGTCCCAGGTCAGACAAGGCTTCTTTAGTAGGTCTCAGGATTTTCCACAGGGTTTGAATTTTGCCCCATACTCATGAGTTTTGCTGGACAAATAGAATTTCAAAGTGCACCATAAACCCCATTCCTATGTTCAGAAAGGATCTGGAGAGGGTAGGCCAGCCTTCCTGGGAGACTGGAGGTCTCCTAGGCTCAGACCTGATGAGGAGTGCTCTGCTCAGAGATGCTGCAGCCCTGAGGGTCCTCCTCGACACCGTGCCTCAAAGTTGGTGGGTGACCAGAGAGGGCACTCTGATGCACAGCCAGTCACAGGCCGATGAACATGTCCTCTGGAGGAAGATGACACAGGCCCAGGTCTCATGGCCTTTCCTCCAAGTATGTGGCTCATACAGAAGCTCCCTGCTGAGTCCTGGCACACATCCTGCCTTGCCCTATCTTTTCTGGAGACCCACAGACAGGAGAAAATTAAAGCCAATGAATTTGGCCTTATAAATGACACAACATTCCTTTATTCAACTACTAGGCATTAAGATACAGCTGTATGGAGAGGCAGCATAACCCAGGAGACACACTCTTCACAAGTTCCTGAATTGGGAACTTGGCTTCATTACTCGCTGGCTGTGTGACCCCGCACAGGTCAGTTGACCTCTCTGTGCCTCCATGTTCTGACGTGGGAAGTTGGGGATGATGATAAAATCTACATCCCTGCGAGGTAATTGTCAGGGGGTGAATAAAATAGTGGCACTTCCCTTCATAGTCTGTGTTCCACGTAAACATTGGTAGCTGTTACTATTATTGTTACCAGTCAGGTGCTGGGAGCTGGTGAGGGAATTATGAGCACAAACAGCAGAGTGTTGTTGGGGTGGCTGTCATCACTTTTTATCTTCTCCACCAGCATCTGCCGCACGGGGCAACTCAGAGCACAAGGCAGCTCCTCTATTTTCCCTCAGGGGATGGAATGATTCCAGAGCCCACCAGTGCAGGGCAGTGCCTAGGGATACCCAAGAAAGATCTGCCCCTCAATCCATTCCTGCTAAGGTCAGGGGAGGAAGGAAGTCAGGGAGGCCACAAGTGAGACCACAGTGTCCAGCCTGATTCCTTCCTAGGCTGGGGGGTTGGGTGGGCAGGCGGAGAGCTTCATACTGTGGAGCCTGGCGCTAGGAAGCAGTGTCCCCACCCTTGGAGCTGTCACCTTGCAGGGAAACACAAGGATTCCTCATAACCTGGGCATTGCTCCTCCAGGTTACCTGGATTGTGTCACGCTGCCTTCTGCTCCCGGGGCTGACAACTCGTTTCCATGGCATCTCAGCTACCACAGAAACCAAAGCAACCCGGAGCCCAGCACAGCTCAGGCAGGGTCCTGCGAGTGGTCACCATGAACCAAAGAAGCTGGAGGTGACAAGCCTTTCTGCTGTGGGGTCGCCCCCAGGCCACCTTGTACACGCCTTCACTCACCTGTATAAGACATACCCTGGTTACCTCCCTGGACTGTGGCCTTCAGACACTGTCAGCTGACTCTACCTTAACCTCCTGGCCTCCTGCCCCAGCAGGACAAGTGGACTTGCTGGATGGTATATAAAGGCACTGGGCTCTTTAGGAGAGGGGCTCACAAAATCATTGCAGAGTGGTGCTGCCTGCCCCCCGCCCTGCCTGGCTGCACTGTTCACCAGCACCCTGCTCAGCGTGGTGGGTCAGAAGGTCTCCCAAACGCAGGCACAAGCCCACACCAGAGCGCAAAGAAACCGCAGGAGTCACCCACCCAGACCAGGGCTTCTCAGCCTTTTCTGACCATAACTACAGTAAGAACTAGATGTTTCGCATGATGCCCATTACACCCAGGGCACACACATACACATAAGGGAAATAACAGTTTACTACACAATCTTCAGCAATGCTGTGTGTGACTAACGCAGATATATTCTATGTTATTCTACAATAAATGGAAGGAATGCTGGTCATGACCTAAGAAATTGATTCCGTGAGCTACGAAGGTGTTGTGACTGCATTTTGCAAAACACTTATTTGGATCAATGAATTGCAACCTTTATAAACTAATGCCCCCTTTTTGTAAATGTTAAAATCTTTACCCTCCTTTCATATAACTTGAAATTTGAAAATGAATTAAATATCATAACTGAAAATAAATAAAACAATGGCCATTTGGGAATACGCTTTTTCAAAGTACATGAGCTAGCTAACTTTCCCAAGATTTTGATACGGACCTCCCCACCTCGGCCACCATGGAAGGAAGGGTGACTTCCCACTGAAAATAATTTACCAAAGAGCCCCCTTGGGGAAGGCAGACCTAGATGGGAGCAGGGGGGATCTGAGGTCCCTCTTTCTTCCTTTGTCAGAGCAGCTTTTAATTGTATCTGTTTACATGTTAGGATTTTACATAGACCCTTTAAAGAAAATGGTTTGAATGGCATGAACTAGCAAGTTCCTCTAGCTCTTTTCCCAGGGAGAGACTAAGCGTTCATTCTATTAGAGAGGCTGAGGGCCTTCCTCAAGACAACACAGATAGGCAAAGTTGGGGCACAAATGAGGGGGTGGCAAGACAGGAGGTGAGACCTGGGCAGTGCGCCCCTGTGGTCTCCAACCTGTTTCAACAAGGCCCATAAGGACACACGGAGATGAATGAAAGGACCCGGCTTTGGGTGAGATTTCCAGAAGACTCAAGGTGGAAAATTTTTCACCTACTGGGAGTCAGAAGCCCGGCTTAACAACTACATGTGTCTTTGATAAATAAAAGATGGGAAATAAATGGATCATCTTTGAAAACACGCAGTATGTATGGAGAAGAGCATCCTCCTAAGCCGGGGTCCAGGAAGCAGGAGGGCCTTGAAGGGCAGACGACAGCCCTTGCGTGTGCCCACCAACTGCGTGCACTGCGTGTGCCCGTGGCTGGCAGGAAAACCCTGGTTGAACGCAGGGCCAGCGTTGAGTGTCAGGGCTCCCAGCTCTGTACCAACCACTGTCAGCTGCTCCTGCACCAGCCTGGGTCACCCACAGCCCATGGGCAGAACTCTTTCCAGGATGACTGGTTTTAGCCACAGCTGCCACCCTCTGCTCCTTCACAGAGCCCTTCCTTTCCCAGCGCCAGACAGGAGAGATGGTGTGATAAGGGCTCTTCTCCCAGCTTCCAGCAAGATCCTCTAAGCCCAGCACAAGCCTCCTGTGGGTCTGATGGCGGGACAGAGGCTTGCCACAGGGAGCCACCTTGTTTGCCAGAGCAAGCCAAGCTTCTAGCCATAAATGTCTCCAAGGGTTGGTGGAATCAGCCCAGAAGACACAGCCACAAGCTCATGCATGTGCCCGGCGCACACAGGCACCGTGGCTGGGACCACAGCCTAACCCACGTTCCCAACCCCGGCTGCACATTAACTTCAACTGGGGAACAAAACAGCAACAAACCTCGATGCCCAGGCCCCACTCCAGACCAGCCGGATCCAAACCCTGATGATGAGGTTCCAGGCAGCCTTTTTGTTGATTTTCTTTCATTTTTAAAGTCTCTACGGGTGATGCCAATAGGCAGCCAGGATTCAGAACCACTGAGTTAAGGATAATGGTTTCCAAACTTCAGTGTGTGTGCAAGAGTCCACCTGGCAGGTCAAGAATCCAGATCACCCCAAGATGTTCCATCAGTAGAGATTCTAGGTCTGGGTCAGGGTAATTACTAACAAGTCATGAGAAATTAGCCCTGCCCCTTGGGCGGCGCCTATGGCTCAAGGAGTAAGGGCGCCGGCCCAATATACCAGAGGTGCCCACCCCAGCCAAAAACTGCAAAAGAAAAAAGAAAAAAATTAGCCCTGCTCCAATCAGCAGAAATTCACGCCAATTGGAAGCATCTCAAATCTCAAATAACAAAGCGACCCTTCATGTCCTGTTCCCTGAAAAAAAATGCCATAATCTTTTATACATCATGAATGCTGCCTTCTTTCAGATGTAGCGATATGTTACCATTATCCTCATTCCAGCAATCTTTTGGAAGTTCAAAAACTTTTGACTACAAGGTCTAATTTCCTCATCTGAACATCATGTTTCATCGTCTGTACCAAAGCATTAAAACCCCACTTCTCCAAGGCAAATTGAGGAGGGTTCTTGTATATCCTCAAGACTAGAAAGAGAAGCCTTTCGAGGACCTAGGCTGCACTGCGGTGGTCCCCAGGCCCCAGCTGCTAAGTGCTTTCCATCTTCCTGCCTGCCACGCAGTTCTTACCAACAGTTGAGTCTTGTTTTAAGATTCTGAGTCTTGTTTCCATGCATTGTGCCCTAGAATACACTTTGAGAAACAGATAAGCCAGCTTTGCTGCAAGGGCATCTGAGGGAGGAGGTGCACAGAGCTTTCTGGGGGAATCGAAGCCAGGCCAGCTTGGGGGACAGAGGACCCCTAAGGCTTGTAATTGAGGCCCCACTTTCTTGAGTAACCTGTACGCAAAGTTCTCAGGACAGAGGGCTTTGCAGAGAGGACCCTCAGCAATCCTGTGTGCCATTCTATCTCAAGAATGACTGGCTCCATGAGAGCCACTGCTAATGGGGGGGCATAGCAGAGACTACAGATGTTGGTGGTGGGGGAAAGGTTACAACCCACCATAGGAGGGACACAGAAGTGAGGCTCCTCGCCTTCAGCAACATATTGGCAAGTCCTCATTCCACACTGGGCCAGCTGGCTGGTTGGATAGATGGACGGTCCTACAGATCAGAGGGTCATACACCTACATTCAGGGTTTGGTGGGGACAGTGCATTGGGCACAACTGCTGCCTCTTGAGACAAGGCCAGCAGAACACAGCACCCTTCACCCACGTCACTGTGAATAAGCTACCTCCTGAGGATATTATTTTTTGGATCCTAGTAGCCAAGAAAAGCAGAGTTGCAAGAAACACAGATGAGCCAGTCTGCTTTCTTGCCTTCATGAATGTTTCAGGCAGTGCAGAGCTAGCGAAGGCCCCAAACTTTGCTCCAGAATGTTCCCAGGGACTTCACAGAGGGACCAGATGAAAGGCACTGAGCCAACGCTGAAAACTCACCCCTCATTATGAGTTTCCAGTGCTTCATGGCAATGACAGGCCCCACTGAACCCATTTATTGGAAGGGCTCCCCTTCCTCAGTGGTTCAGGCTGTCCCATGGGAGCTCAAAGCAGGCCCTAGGAAGCAGGGAGGCCACAGGAGCACCAGGCAACAGGCAGCAGCCTCCCCGAGGCCAGGCTGAGCTGTTTGAGCCTACAGTCCCCACCAGCATCCTCAGAGTCCTGCACATCTGTCGCCCAGTCGTTAGCCACTCCTTAGAATCCACCTGTGTGCGAGCACAGCAAAGCAGTTGAGAGAGTATTCAGAATCTAACGACCAGCATTAGACTGTCACCCTTATGGCCCTTGTGGCGTTGAGCATGATTCTGAATCTCTCTCAGCATCTTGGTTTACTTAGTTGCAGGAGGGGGATAAAGAGAATGCCAACCTCCCAAGAGTTGGGAAGAACAAATGAAATATTTCATGTGAAGTGCTCAGCAACGCCTGGGCCATGGTAAGCATCCAGTCAACACTGGCTAGCAGGAGCAGGAGCATTACTAAGATCATTGTTCCTCTGTGGAGTGGGAATAGCACAGTATAGAAAGACCAAGGGCTGGAGGACGCACATTAGATGTTAGATTCTGACCATGTTAGATTGGCAATGTTCCTGCACTTGACCCTGCTAAGCCTCAGCCTCCTCATCTGTGAAATAGACATGATATCTGTACTTGTTTTATCTGCCACGTAGTGTTTGTGTGTGTGTGTTGAATGCTGTGTCTGTGCCAAGTTTAATATCAGCACGTCTAGAATAATCTCTTCTTGCCTCTCAGCCTGGTACAAGAGTGCCCTATCCGACTGCTTATGTGACAGCAGGCTGTCCATTGGAAGTCCCCCTTTCCCAGTAGCACCTGAGGGGTCTTGTTCTGAAGACAACCAAGGAAGTCAAAGGTCCACTCAAAGCTCGTTTAGAGCTTAGTATAGACGCACAGCAGTGCCAGGAAGCATGCTTCAAGGAAAGCCCACCCCCAAATTTGTTATCATGATTGTGTCTTTTATGGGGTCCAATGTAAATCTCTAAGGCAGCATCAGACTGAACCAGGGTTCAGCTGAAGGTCCCTGTCCCCTACAACCGCAATCTGCTCCTTTCCTAAACTCAGCTACCTCACTGCATCTGCATCTTGGTGATGAACCCCCTTAAGTCTCCACTATCTGGGTTTCCAGTTTGATCCATAAGGACCCCTCAGGCTTGAAGCTCTCTGAGGGAAAGAACTGTGCCTTAGTCAACTTTGGGCTCTGAGTCTGTCTATGTAGATGGTGGTGATCAGATTTGCTGATTGATAGGTTGTGGGTTGGTTACTTGGGAATGAGTACAGCCTCCCTGAGGTGTTTCCAGCTTTCTCCTGTACATTCTTCCACTGGGTTCACGGGCAGGCTTAGGTGGCAATTACAGAAAGGCCTGTCCCTCAGGAGCTACCTAAGGATGCAGCCTGCCTCCCACCCAGTTCTGTGGGTGAGAGCACGTCCACGGACATAGTGATACCCTCCAGGCCCTAGACCAGGGTCCCCATCACAAGCTTTTATCAGATCTCAAAATGGATTTTGTCTTTTGAATGAATGAAAATCCTCTTTTCTTGCCTTCTTAACTGCTTCCCATCAGGGCCTTTGAACCAAAACAACAATAATGATAGCTGGAAAGACTATTTCCCCATCTGCTTCTGCCTCCTAGGTTACCTTTGCAAACTGGCAGGATCTTTGAAGCTGAGCTTAAGGCATTTCCCTGCCTGGAGAAGTCTCAGAGCCTCCCCCATCCACACTTGGTCACAGCTGTCACTTTCACTGTGTCCCTGAGGGCTGGGAGACCTTTGATCTCCAGGCCTGGGGCCAGAGTTGAGACCTGGGCACCAAGGTACATCCACATTCTGTCCATGCAAACTCTGTTGTTGGCACAGAGGAAATTATACTCAGACATGCCTTGGTCCATGGATGGGAACTCCTACCTTCTGAGAGGATAAGAAGCAGCCCTCTGTGCTTCTCCATACATCCCACCTCCTATCATCGGGGAGGCACCATCCTCCATGCAGTTGGCGGGTGCATGGCCATGCCGTAAGCCCACTGACTCCTTGCATTTGGGCTTAGGGACAGTGATGGCTATTCACTAGCTAATTTTGACCTTTTGATCTTTATATGATTCCTGTTGACCACTCAGCTAGTTGAGATATTGGTAGAGACAGGGGATTGGTTAACTGAAAGACCCCCTTAAGTCTCCACTATCTGGGTCCTGTGGCACATCCTCAGACCCCTTCCATCTTCCGAGAGCCTCTTCCTGCCGTTGTGAGCCCTGTTCTGAGCAGCATCCCCCCAAAGTGGTGCGCACACCCACAGACCAGGAGGAACTGCCGGGAAATGTGGCTGCCATGGAGTGCCCAGGGTCCACCCCCAGTCTCCAGTACCTGCGGCCCAGGACACAACTCCCGTGCTCAGGGGAATGTTTTTCCCCCTCTCTGATCCCCTTTTGATAGAGAGGTTAAAGGCTCCTCCAAATGGCTTCTTGATTCTCTCTCCCCATCTGCACTCAAGAGCCCCTGCACATCAGTCAGCACTCTCTGACCTGTGTCCTCATTCCCTGCCTTTCCTCTCGACCAACCATCCCCTTACATCACCCATGTGCTCCAGCTTCCCCCATATAACAAAACAGTCCCTGGGTCCCTCTCATTCTATCTTCTCATCTCTCCCCTTTCTTCCATTCCAGTCTTCCTATAAGAGACATCTACACCCCCGCCTCCTCCTTGAGAAAGCATCCTCATGGTTGGCTTTCTACCCTCTCATGGTTGCATGCCTCTCCAGGGCCAGGAGTGTGCACTCTACTCCTGTGTGTATTTCCAGAACACCGCATGGGGCTCAGCACCTGACAGATGCACAGCAGATGTTTGATGGATGAATGAATGAGCAAATGAACACCATTCAAATAAGTCATACGCCTCTTTGGACTGGTATGGCACTGGTTGGACTGGTCCAGTCTGAAATGGTATTGTTCTGGGACCTCTCCGTGGCATCACATCAGGCAGGTACTGGTTGCTTCTAATGGTGCCGACGGCCACATGAATCCCAGGCTTCTTGCTGTCACTCCCTGCGTCTCTTTCACTGCTTAGCCCTTTCCTTCCACTTTGTTTCACTACCATGAAATCTTAATTGAGATGATGTCTATAAAGTCCATGGCACAGGGCTTGGTGCCCATAAAGCAAACCCTTGCAGAACCACACTAAACAAAGAAACTGAGACTTGGAGAAGTTAAGCAACCTGCCTGAGAATACCCTGCAAGAAAATAAGGTAGGCAGCATCCAAGTTCTGGAGGACTTTTCTTAAGGCACCTCCTGACCAGTGGCCCTTGCTGGATGTCTGGTTGAAAAATAAAACATCTTTGTAGCCTGGCCCTTTCTACCAGCAGCACCGTTGTCCAGAGGCAATGAAGGGTCTGGCAAAGAGCCGGTCAAGAGTGAGGGGACATGGCTCAACAAGGACAGCAACAGTGGTCTCCTTGTTCCACAGAAAGCCATTTGTGCTTTATTTAGGGTTTGCTTGCAAGATAAGTAGGTTTCTTTGGAGTGTGCAGCCGGGAAAGATCAGGCAATCTATTTCACGCTGGGAATAGCAGATAGCAACCCATTCCCAAGAGAGGACAGGGACTCTGCTACCTGGATGCAGGCCATGTTTTCCACTACTTTTTACCAGGTGGCTGGGACAGAGAGGGATCTGCAGGGCCCAAGGCCAACCCTTGGCTGTCAGACCTGACCCAGGGCAGGTCCAGGGGTCACACGGAGCAGGTGCATCGGGGCTGTCTCTCCTTCACTCTCTGTCTAGCCTTATGAATTTCTCAGAGAAGCTGCCCTTTCTGCCCCCAGTAAATCAAACTGAAGTCAATTCAAGATGGGTATATGCAGAGAGAGGGGAAGCAGACACGTTGCTAAAATGTTAGCAGTTATTTCCAGATTGTGCCATTGATGATGCTTATTAGTTCTGTAATGAGAAATCAATAACAAATGACACCTCAAGTGCTTATTGAGCCCCTGCTAAATGTACAGAGTAGGAAAAGACACAGACTCTCACATACTGAGTCTAGTTGGAGGGATAAAACTATTGATTAAAATGTATGCCTAACTTGAATTCAGCTCCATTCACAAAAGCAGTAATTGTGTGCCAGAAAGTGTGCTAAGCATTTTCATGTTTATTATTTCATCTTTAGAATAAACCATGTACCAATAGGTATTACTATTCCCATTTTATTGACAAGGAAACAGAAACTTGGAGTTGTATTTTAGACAAGATCGTACAAGGTGTGACAATTGAGTTGTGAACTTGCCCCAATGCGCTTATGCTGGCAACACTGTAAACATCTCAGTAAAGTCTCATAACCTTGGTGTATCAGTGTCTCACAATTGTGTTCAGGTCAACGTGTGGCAGTGTCGTGAAATAGTGTTCATTATTGCTGTTGTCTGTTTTTGTGTGCTATTGTGAGAACATTTGAGCTTAAATTAGAACAATGAACAAATGTTTGTAAATTTCTTGTTAAACTTAGAAGACTGGAGGCAAAATCAGGGACATGTTAGTCTGAGTTCATGGGGATAATGCCATGAAGAAAATGGCAGTGTACAAATAGATTAAACATTTTTCTGGGGTGAGAGAATGTGTCACTGATGAAGAGAGGTCAAGGCGGCCAGTAATGAGTAGAACTGATAAAAAACATTGCAAAAATTCATTAAATTGTGCATCAAAATTATCAGTTGACTGTGAGAATCATAGTAGACCTAATAAACATTGATAGAGGAACAGTTTGGAAAATCTTAGCTAACACCTCTTGGCTCTTGCATCACAACAATGCACCAGCTCTCACACCACTGTCCATGAGGGAGTTTTTAGCCAATAAACAAATAACTCTATTGAACACCCTCCCTACTCATCTGATCGGGCCCCCAATGACTTTTTTCCTTTACTCAAAGATAAAGGAAATACTGAAAGGAAGACATTTTAATGATATTCATAACATCAAAGTTAATATGATGACAGCTTTGATGGCCATTCCAGAAAAAGAGTTCCAAAATTACTTTGAAGTGTGGATGAGGTTCTGGCATTGGTGCCTAGCTTTCCAAGGGGAGCACTTTGAAGGTGACCATAGCAATATTCAGCAATGAGGTATGTAGCACTTTTTCTAGGATGAGTTTGTAAACTTAATTTTCAGAAATTTACAGCAAGGAGAGGGCAGGAGTGCCATTCATATCATCCACCTCACTCAGCCCCATTCTGCTCCCTGCTCCTATTACAACCCCTAGCCCACTTTGTCCTAACAAGGCACTCCCAACGTGTCTCTAGTATACATAGGCCTAGAAAACCCCTGGAACGAAACAGAACATTATTGAGTAAAATTAAACAGAATTCAATAGGCTACTGTCACTTATTTGAGTTCCTCAGTACAAAATACTCTGAGGCAAGAGGTTTGGATGAGTGAATGTATTTATTGAGCAATCAAATAAAAGCACTCAGGGCCCCAAATATGCTCTTCTGTATAACTTATTTTACAAATACAAACCCAGACTTATTCAAACGGTTGAAATGACAGATTTGCCTTTCAATGGAGAATCTGCATTTCAACATAAAGGTGTCTTAGTTATTCACTAGAGATGCAAGATCCGATTAATGCTGTGTATTTAGCATTTAGAAAGCCTGAGGATTCCAGAAGGCTCATTTCAGGCCTGAAAACAGCAAAATGAGCAGAGGGTGCAGGGTGAAATATGTGTGCTTCACTTTCAGTATCCTGAGAGCCATTTCAGAAGGAAATCTGGAGGGACAGCAGCAGTCTGGCTATTGTTTAGCAAAGCCAAGGTGTTTATGCTTGTTTGGGGAGAGAGAAGCAAGTTCACTGCCAAATCAGTACGTTCCTTAGGCTAACTGAGCGCCTATTACCTGCCAGGCACCTGGCTAGACATTAAGACATTAATCAAATAAACCAAACATCAATTAAAATAAACCAAGAATCCAGGTCATTAGAGATTGCCATGTAGTAAAGAGAGAGTTGGGGAAGGCTCTGCCTTAGACAGAGTGATCAGCAAGGGTCATACTGAGAACACATCTGAGCTGCTTCCGAAGGATGAAATGAGCTGGCCATAGAGCGAAGGAGACAGCAAATAGAACAGCCTTGTGGCCAGAAAGAACTCAAGGGGCTCAAAGAACAGACAGTGAGAGCAGCGTGTCTGGCCAAGAGAGTGGGAGGACGAATCAGGCAGAAGGCTGGGAAAGCTCACCTGAGACTTAGGAGCCTTGGTGAGCAGCGAGCAGCTTGTTCTAACAGCAATGGGAAAACTTGGGGTGGGGGGGGTTTAAGGAGCAACAGGATCTAGCTAACATAATTAAAAGTTCATTCTGGTGGAAGAATGAATGGAAGGACGCCAGTTAGAAGTTTTGAGTAATATAAGAAAGAAGTGGCTTGGATGAGGCTAGCTATATCGGAGAGAGAGAGACATACGTTTTAGAAGTGGAAACATCAGGCTTTAAAGTTAAGCAAAGGTGGATTTATTCATTTAACAAACAGTGGAGATCAAGAAATGTAAAGCCCAAGGATTTCTTCCTCACTGTATCAACAATGTTTAGAACAGCAGAGACTCCTGGCCGTGGGATGAGTTAGTTGCCGGACCACAAGCAAGGCTCTGGAGACCTGAAATTCACCATAGCTGACATGACACAGCTGTACATATTTTAGAAAATATATTAGAGGACACAGGATAAAGAGCTTACTCCAGAGCTGTCTAAAATGCCCTGACCTGCCGCAGGGTCTACACATAGATGAAAGGGGCACCTTAACGGGTCAAATGTCCCCAAACTCCTGCTCCTGGTCCCCTGCGCCACTCCCAGGCCTCCTGCCAGGCACACAGGGAGGACCTTTTAGGGGAAATTGTCTCACTCATTCCACAGAGAGGAGCTCCTGAATGCCAGGTTCATTTCCACATGGAGGTCTCAACTTTTTCCCATTCCAGCTTTATCACAATAAAGCAGATAACTAAACAAGATAGATTTCTTTTCTTCTTTCTTTTTTTTCTTACAATCCTACTTTATGTCTTTTCTCTGGGTGCTTTCTACCTGCATAATACATCTTGTTATCATATCACAGTCAGCGCATCTCAAATAGCTGATAATTATCATATTTCTAGAGGCTGTTAACATTTCCTTTCCACAGTGATATCCCTCCCAATCTCCATGTGAGTCACTTATTTCATTTTTTTATGAACATCACAGGTAGGTGCTCAGCAGAAAATAATCATTAATCTCATTAAAACAGCAGGGCGAGAGGCTAAGAGCACAGCTCCCGACATCCTGAGAGTTTAGAATTGTGGCTCCGGAGACCCCGGATTGAGTTTTGTTCATTTTCGTCATAATGAATGTTAAAATCTCAAAGCCTACTTTAAAAACAAAATCTTCAAAACTTGACCAGAAGCTGCAGGATCCTGCAGTTCCACTTACGTGGCACGTTAAGTGCTTCTGGGACATAACAATACTGCCAGCCGGCCCCGAGAGGAGGCAAGCCTATGGTCTTGTTGTGCCCAAAATTTATTTGTTGTATTTTCAGCAGGTGTCCAGCCTTGGGCAGGGTGACATTAGGAAACTGGGAAAACACCAGCTAGAATCTCCCACCCCCCAATGGCACTTCTACAAGGATCTGTATGTGAAACAAGTCCCCATGGGCCTTCGAGATTGTCATGGTCAGGATACACATTCACCTGCCACACAGCATCTTGACTTCATAGAATTCCAAAATATGCAGAATCTGACTCCACTTGTCTACACAGGAGGAAACATCAGGTGCCAAATCTGGAACAGAGCTGGGAACAGAGTTGTCCCCTAGAGGCTGTGATTAGTTAAGAATCATACTTTCCCTTCATGTCTGCCAGTCAGGTGTATGGAAATCAGAAATCAATTAGTTCAGACTTTCTCCAAACTCAGCAGATGGATAACTCTAGCTCACTGCCAAGTTTCTCATGAATAGCAAAGAAGGCGGGGGGGACACCTGACCATTTATAACAGCATAGAGAAGTGACACTTACAGCCATGTCCCTTGGGGATTCTAGGTGCTTACTCTTGCAATAGCAGATCAGGCATAAATACATACACCCACATACAGAGAAAGAGAGTGACAGAGAGAGAAATTGAGCTCTGTCCCTCTTGTTTTCTCTTGTGGTCATTCAGGAATACTCAGAGCCAGGGAGCATGATTGCTAGGGTGGACAGAACTAGTTAGACACAGTCAGAAGGGAGAAATTTCTCCTATACTCTATAAAATTAAAAGCAATAAATAGGCAAATAAAATGTGTTTCCTATGGCTCTGGAGGTACCTCCTTTATTGGCTCATAAAGCATCTCCCGGCACTCTGGTCTGCTATCGACAGCTCTGGTGACAGGGCTGAGCTATCAGCTCGCTAATTGGGATGTCCTTTTCTTAAGAAACTCTTTTCTGAAGGAATCAAATTCCCAGCCCCTGCTGTCTCCCGTGAGGAGCCATGGCTCAGAGGCACTCAGATATTTGAGATAACTATTTCATAGCAACCTGGGCATGATGTGACAGGTGTAAGGAGGAGGCAGATTCTTGAAGATGCCCATAGAACAAGAATGCTAAGCTGGGAATTTTCACTATGGTCCCAAGGCTCGATGGACACCAGATGCCTAAGTGAGTTCTTAGACAAACCGGTGCATTAAAACTTCAAAGTAGGTGACTGAACAGTGATTAGAGATTGACCTAGATTGAGGGGCTAGAATAGTGGCTCCCAATCTTTTTGACATCAGGGACCAGTTTCATGGAAGACAATTTTTCCACGGATGGGTTGTGGGGGGGGAGGGCAGGGATCTGACAGGGGACAAATCTCAGAGATGGTAGTGACAGGGAGTGGCTGTAAATACAGATGAAGCTTTGATCACTGGAATGCTATTCGTCTCCCACTCTATGGCCTGGTTCTTGACAAGCTGTGGACTAAAACCTCTTAGGCACCAGGGACCAGTTTCATGAAAGTTATTTTTTCCATAGACGAGAGGGAGGTGGAGCTTAGGCAGTGATGCAGTGTGGCCCGGCTCCTAACAGGCCATGGACCTGTCCACGGCCCAGGCTTTGAGGACCCTGGGGCTAGAGAACTGGGCTGTTAAAGATTGAGAAGAAGATCTGTGAAAAGGATTTCTGAGTTGGGGTCCTCTTACCCTTGAGGGAAAGGATGAATGGCCACCTTAGTGGAAAAGGCTTTGTGGAACTACCTACACAAAAGACATGAGTCCCTGAAGCTGTGGGACAGAGGAAATGGTGCCACACAGGGTGCAGAAAGCTAAAGAAGCCACTTAAACCCCCTCTAATGGCAGGACAAAGGAAGCCACACACAGAACCCAGGGGGGCACGTCAGCCTGCAGTCATTTTAATAGGCATGCTGCCAGTAACACAGTCTGCCAGGGTTTGAAGAGAAGAGGTCTCTAAAGAAGTTTCTGGAGCCAGGGACCAAGGGGCAGAAACCAAAGGAGGGATGGGAGTAGTCAGTGAAAGCTGAGGCCCTGCCTCATTAAAGGAAGCTGCCATCAGCTGGCCCCACGGGGTGACTTGGGAGTCGCACAATTAACACAAGAGTCATCTTAAATGTTTGCCAGGCCCCGAAGTAGACCACCACTCTAGGACAGTATCCGTCAAGCAGGAACCCTCTTGCCCTCCAAGACCTTCCTCCTCCTTCCAGCAAATAGGGGAGGAGAGCCAGAGAAGCAGGACTCCACACCCCCTCCTAGGACTACAGATGTCCAGAATTAACAACAGATTTGAAGTTTTACTGATTATATAGCACTGGACACTCTAAAGGACTGAATTAAGACCATGTTTTGGTTTAAACTAATCATATGACTTATTCCTTCTATGAATAACATAGTCATGGCCCTGTCTGAGTTTGTACTCCAGAGCAGGAAAGACGGACCCTGATTTAAAAGGACACAGAGAGGCTCGGCGCCTGTGGCTCAACGGGCTAAGGCGCCAGCCACATACACCTGAACTGGCGGGTTCGAATCCAGCCTGGGCCCGCCAAACAACAATGACGGCTGCAACCAAAAAATGGCCGGGCATTGTGGCGGACGCCTGTGGTCCCAGCTACTTGGGAGGCAGAGGCAGGAGACTCGCTTGAGCCCAGGAGTTGGAGGTTGCTGTGAGCTGTGATGCCATAGCACTCTACCCAGGGTGACAGCTTGAGGCTCTCTCTCAAAAAAATAAATAAATAAATAAAAAATAAAAGGACACAGAGGACAAAGGTAAAGATGTTTCTATAATTACACCCCAGGTGTCTTATTTATTTAAAATACTAGATCCACCAAGTCAGAGAAGCAAGGAGAGGCTTTATTTGATCATCCACGGCTAATTTTGACAGAAATCTCTACAATTAGGAGCTGATCCTTTTGAGACATCAAGCTTTAATCTGAGATCAAAAGCTTTAAATCCACTGGGTCTTGATATTTTCTCGACTATAGAGGGAGTGGCTTCCTGCTCTCAGCAAAACAAATCTATATTTGGGATTGTTTGTCTAGATTTGCAAAGATAATTTGAGGATATAAGGAAGATCCTAAAAGCTTCCAAAGAGAAAAAAACAGGTCATACATAAAAGAGCAAAAACAAAAATAAACCCAAAAAACGGATGGTGTTAGACCCCGAAAGCACACTGCAGGCTAGAAGGCAATGAATCAGCACCTTCAAAATTCCAAGGAAAACTTGTTTTCAACCTCGACTCCTAAAGCCAACTAACTTGCCAATCAAATGCGAGTGGAGAACAAAAACACTTTCAGACATGCAACGGCAAAATATTATTTCCCGTGACCTCTGTCTTGGGAAGCTACTAGAAGATGTGCTCCTATAAAAAAGAGAGTAAACCAATAAAGAGGAAGACATGGGATGAACGCAGGGGATTCAGCCCAGGAGTGAGGATGAGGGTCTGTCCAAGAGATGGGGGCCTCCCTACGGCTCACAGGGCAGCACTGGGGCAGGTCTGGAGCAAATAGGCCAGAACACTATGGGAAAGACGATGAAATGGGCGGACCATATGATCTAGCCAAGCGTTTGGAAAGTAATATCAAAGACAGAAAACTGATCTCATAGAGCAGACAGAAAACACAAAAATCAATACTGAATGCTAACTTAATTTTTTTTATAAAAAGAGAAGACACTAATGTGGGCGGGGTGGGGGAGCGGTTGTTGACTTTCGTACCCGTTCTGGGTCCTTCCTTAACCTGATCTTTGTGTCTTTGTGTCGGGAGTTGGAGGAGGCAGAGGGACGGGCTTCCATCTGAATGTGGCTACAGGGCAGAAGGAGGCGAGAAGACAAGGCCCTTGCTCTCTGCCTCCTTGGGTAGCTCCCCCTTCTCTTCTTCATGGCTTGGCTTCCTGGGTGCTACCCTCGGCTGGATGGCCCTGCTTCAGGGCTCCAGCCTTGATCATTTTGGTGTCCCAGATAGCCCATGACCCAGGTGACCAATTCCTTACTTCCATCTCCTCTGCATAAGATTCTTAGCGACGTCTGTTTTCCTCACTGGAAAATGATTCAACCAAGAAAAAAACAAGGTGTGCTTCGTGGGATTCTCCTAAACAGTAAAAAGTATTTCACAGTATGCCATGTAAACGTCTTTTTAGCCCAAAGAGTGAAGATTTGGGGAGAGGAGGTATGTGTGTTTTGGGGAGTTTGTGGGGAATGTAAGAGAGCCACAGCTTCATCAACTACTGTGAGAAATCAGGTCCCAGTGCACGGTATTGTTGACCGTGAGAAATCAGGTCCCAGTGCACGGTATTGTTGGATCAGGAAACAGTGATTTAGAAATGTGGTGGCAGATGCGACATGAAACAGCCAAAAAAGGTTAAGCGGAGCTTCTTTGGGGGTCAGCTCTGGGAAGACAACTGCAGTGAAGCGGAAAACTATTTTATCTCGTTGCAGGTACTATTTGAGGTTTTTAACTACATAAAGGATTGCTTTGATAAAATTCAAAACTGCTATTAAAAATAATGATTCAGCTCCATCCATGTAAAAATGAAAGAGGAAAAGTCACCATCTTTCTTTAAGGCTGCATAATATTCCACAGTATACATGTACCACAGTTTATTAATCCATTTGTGTATCGATGGGCTCTTGGGCTTCTTCCATGACTTAGCAATTATGAATTGGGCTGCAATAAACACATCTGGTACAGATATCTTTGTTGTTCTGTTATTTTTGGTCATCTGGGTATATACCCAGTGCCACTTCTTAATAGATCATGAGGAAATGCTTGCCCCTCCCACATTAAACTCCTCAGATGATGAATGCTATTCTAGAATTTAGAGAAAACCCTGCTTTAAACATTTTAATGTTGTGCCTCTAGCTCAAATAGACACAATAGTAAAATCTCATTTACCACCTTAGTAAAATGCCATTGTTTTAAATTATTTATTTCTTATTACAAGTTCCTTAAGCAAAGCAACAGTCTAAGTGATTTAATTAATTCAATCTTCTGTCCATGGAGTCTATGGATAAAAATATTAGATTAAAGAATGATCACTATTCCTGCCACGTACTCTCCTACAAGTAAAAGACTTTGCATTCTTTTGTAATTCATTATGCAATTTTTTGGCATTGTCTTCATATATTCATTATTTAATCCATGAATATTTAGTAAGGCAAATTTCTGGAGCAGTTGATCATTTTAAGAAGATGACTTTTTCTTGGTGTTAGCATTCAATTTGTACTTGTGAATCTGTGCTGAGTCCATCATATTTTTTCCCAGTAATGTTCTTACAAGCAAGCGCCTCTATCTCACATAACAGTATGTTGCCTACAAATTAACTGGTCCCAGCTTTTACTTGTTTGAGGTTTTGTGCACCACTTTGATTTTGCAGTGTAAGGGTAAGCCCATGTTCAGACATAGTTTGATTTCACTGACAAAGCAGAAAAAATGACATAAAAGTAATTGATGCTGATGTATTTGAACCTATTTCTGTCCCCTTTCTCGGCTCTCTAAATAATGTATTGCCCGTAAGAATTATTTATGAACAATTATATACAATAGTTCTAAATGTTCTTTGTGGGTATGTGTATCCATATTTAGATTTTTATCTCTGGGCCGTTAAAAATGTGTGCAGATAGACTAACTCAGATTTTTGTGAACATCTCTTGTTTTCATTTTGGTTAAATTGGTGATATTTATGTATGGTACACGGTTCATTGTGACCAACCTGGAGACCAGTTTTGAAAAGAATTGATGACTAATCATATATCATTATCTTAAGAATAACAGCTGATTTACAAGTGACGTAATTTCCCAACTAGCAAAAATAAATGAGGTTAGGTTTTCATTACAAATGTAGTGTTTCAATCTAGTATTGCCTTTCCTTCTAAGCAATGTCACTTTTTAGAGACAGTTAAAGAAGCAAAAAGAACACAGACATAATGAGACTTCCAGATAGGTCAAACATTTAACCTAAAAACAATAATAATAAGTTTCCTAGTTATATTGTAAGTGATAATGATGATAAGTTATAGAAGAATAAATTAGGCTTTAATCTTCCTGCAATCTTAACCAAATTGATGCTGAAATGAATACCCTAATTGCTCCATTTAAAGCTGCAAGAGATCTTGTACAATGAATGAAAGGATTATGACTTTTGCCAGATTAAATCCAAAAGTTCATTCTACAAACATGTTCAATTTAAAGCAAGCCAAACCAATGCAAGTAAGAATGAAATGTCTTCAATTTGTCCCTGAGTACTCTTGTCTGATAGAAGCCCAGTGACCCATTCGATGCAGAGTTCTAGTTTTGGTGGACATCAAACCTAAGAACAGGGTACAGCCTGGGTAGCACGGGAAATCCTGAGAAAAATCAAACATTCACCCTCGTTGCAACAAATTTGTAATAGCCCCAGCAGAAGAATTATCCTTTCAGCCTTTGCCATTTCCCTGCTTGTTTGGCCCAGATGTCAAAGATCAACAAAAGGGGGATTTTATTGGCCCTAACTCCCTTCTTGGGAAAGTGGTGGGCAGTCAACGCCCTGTAGCTCACTTTAAATCTTCACAGGAGTGCGTATCTTAACCAGTACACTATGCGTGCTCCTCTGGTAAATTAGCTCTAAATTATCTCGCCAGTATATATCCCTTCCAGAATTCCCCAGTGGAATGATAATTTTGAGGTGCTCCTTTAAAATAATTTTCACTTTCGGTAGAAACTGACTTTTTTTTTTTAATGTGGTATAGCTGTTTTTTCCCTTACTTTAAAAAAAGCATATTTTTTTCTCATTATGTAACCTTAAGCATGTTTGGTTTCACTTGTTCAACTAAAACAGAAATTATTCTTGCAATAGAAGCTACCTAAATCAAATTTTCAAAAGATAAATAAAAGTTTCAAGCCACTCCTGTTAGTCCCATTTGGAAATATTCTATAGAGGGAAATGGAAGCTTAAAATATATTGGAAAGTCTGATAAAGTAAGTGCAGGGACATAACCGATAGAATCTAGTGACTCACATAAGCTCTGACAAATATCAGCAATCTCAAAGAGCCGGGGCACCACCAATTTGTGCTGCAACACACAAGTAAAAACCTCTCAGGAAATAAAGTCCTATCCATTCATCTTTCTGCAACTAACTTCTCTGCTTCTGCCTTCCAACGTTTGCATGGGTGTTTTTCCTTGGCAGGTCCTGGCCTGAAACTACACGGAGACAGGGATTCTAGTGAATGTCTTTCTAGTATTACTCTTCGCAATGCTAAGGAAACTGTGGGGCATGAGAACTAAAGTTGACCACAGACAGAGGAGCAAAGAAGCAGTGCTTACGCTTAAAGCACCCTTTTCTTCGCCCTCTTGAGCATGTGCGTTATGGAACACTATAAACACACACAGATATTCTCAGTATAAAATTCTTAATTGATACATAATATTGTATATGTTTATAAAGTACATATGATATTTTGTTCCATGCATAGAATACATGACAGTCAATCAGAGTATTTAGTGAAGCTGTCACCTGGAATATTTAATCATTTGTATGTGTTGGGAACATTTCAAGTTCTCTCTTCTATCTAGTTTAAAATATACACTATATTGGGTCTCTCTTTAGATGAAAATGATAAAGGTTTCAGATTATATATTTAATCCCTAATACAAATATGCTATTCTTGTACAAGTATACTATGCTTATACTATACTATATAAGTATGTTATACTTTAGTATATACTATGCTTATACAATATCATGCCATAGTAAAAAATTTAAAAATTAAATGCAAGACATCAGTATTATAATTTCTAGCGGTAATTACTTCAATCTGGGAGAGTAACAGAAGATTGCTTAGAGAAGGTACTATTTGTGCTGGATTTGACGAATAGGCATGGTTTGGAGAAGCACAGATGGAAAGAAGAGCCATTTCAGCTCCAAGCTAAGTGAACACGGGAGGCACATGTCAAATATTCTTAATATTCCGGCTAAAATAGTTTTTCTAAACTGTCATTCTAATCACATCACCCTGTGATGTTATAAAAATTCAATAGTTTCCATGTCTTGGCAATTCTGAATTGGGCTGCAATAAACATTCTGGTGCAAACGACTTTGTTGAAAAATGATTTTTGATCATATCCTAGTAGAGGAATTGCAGGATCAAATGGTAGGTCTACTTTCAGTTCCTTGAGTGTTTTCCAAACGTCTGTCCAAAAAGTTCGTATTAGCTTGAATAAGTGCAGTGCAGAAGGGTTCCCTTCTCTCTGCATCCACACCAACATCTGCTGTTTGGGGATTTTATTACGTGGGTTAATTTTACTGGAATTAGATGATATCTCAAAGTGGTTTTGATTTGCATTTTTCTGATGATTAAAGACAATGAGCACTTTTCATGTGTTTGTATGTTGTCTTCAGAGAAGCTTCTGTTCAAGTCTCTTGCCCACATAGAAATGGGGTTATTTGTTTTTGCCTTATTGATTAGAGTTCTCTGTAGATTCTGTAGTTATCAGACCTTTGTTAGAAGCATAACCTGAAAAAAATCTTCCCCATTGTGAAGGGTGTCTGTTTGCTTTACTTACTGTGCTCTTGGCTGTGCAGAAGCATTTTAGTTCGTTCAGATCCCAGCAATGTATTTTTAGTGTTGCTTCAATTGCCTGGGCATGTGTGGGGAACATTTCAAGTTCTCTCTCATAAAATATTCTCCCAGGCCAATTTCTTCAAAGTGTTTTCCCTGCACTCTCTTCTAGTATTTTTTATAGTTTCATGTGTTAAGTTTAAATATTTTATACAATGAGAATCAATTTTTGTTCGTAGTGAAAGGTGAAGATCCAGTTTTAATCTTCTACAGGTTGCCAGCCACTTCCCCAGCACCATTTCTTAAACAGGGAGTCTTTCCCCCACTGAATGTTTTTGATAGGCTTATCAAAGATCAAATGATAATACGTAGCTGGGTTCATCTCTTGGTTCTCTGTTCTGTTCCATACATCTACCTCTCTGTTTTTGTACCAGTACCATGCTGCTTTGATCACTATAGATTTATAATATAGTCTGAAGGCTGGTAATGTGAGTGCCCATTGACCCACGAATGGATTAAAAAATTGTGGTACATGTACACCATGGAATACTATGCAGCCATAAAAAATATGGAGACTTCACATCTTTTCTGTTTACCTGGATGGAGCTGGAACATATTCTTCTTAGTAAAGTATCTCAACAATGGAAAAAAAAGTATCCAGTGTAAGTATCCTCAATAATATTATGAAATCAATATATAATCACCTACACATTCATATGAATGGTAAAACTTAACTATAGTCCAGAAAGTAGAAGGGAAGAGGGGAAGGGAGGCCGGGAGGAGGGAGGGTATTTGTGTGAACCTCACCTACTGTGCATGATGCAATGGTGCATTTCAAAACTATTAAGGAAAGAGTATAATTGTCTTGCCACAACAAATAAGTAAGCAAGGTGATGGATGTGTTAATCAGTTCAATGTAAGCTTTTCACATTGTAAATTAAATTAGTACACTGAAGCCCATTTAATGCATTGAACATTAAATGCATCACTGTGCACAGTTATGATTAAATAAAAAAAATTCAATAGTTTTTCATGTCCCAAGAAATTTCTTACAATCCCCCCCCCACCCAGGTCTGAGGCTCTGCACGAAGTGGACCCAAGCAAGCTTTCTGTTGTCAGTTCTCATTAATCCCGTACAAAAAAAAAAAATTGTGTTTTTCAGTTGGGCTGAATTAATCCCTATGAAAGCGGAAGCCTCAGTCTTTGCTTGGATGCACCTGCTGCCTGCAATTCCTGTGTCCCTTTCCCCCACCCTCACTGCAACCATCACACCCCCGTGCTTCCTCACTGTCTGCCTCTCCTGCTCCATTTTACATGCCCCTGCTTTGAACTGTCCTTTCGTGTTTTGAGAATTCTTATTAATTCTGAATCTGATCAAATTCATTTGTATCTATGTCTTGCCCCTGCTGTGAGCTTATGTGATACTTGATGAAATCATCATCTATTCCATCTCTGAACTCCTTACATCATCATGAAACATCCAAAAAAGTGCCTTTCATGGAAGAGCCTCTTAATAAACATTTTTAGTTGAACATATGTTATCATAAAGGAGTCAATAGTTTCATTATCTCACCTGAAGATGGTCTGTATGTGCAGTAGGTGGTGTTTATAAGATTTAATGATGTACCGCCATAGTAATTTGTTATTAATAGCTGTTGAGTCTCTGGGGGATATGAAAATGACTCCCATTAAATGATAAAATAAGTACATATCTTAATGTATTTTGGTCATGAATTAAGAATTAGTTTGGTAAAATCTCCACAGAAGTGCCAATTGAAAATTCTTTTCTCTATATTGAACCTCATAGAATTAGTATAAATTAAAGGGAAATTCAAATACGACTGGAAAGAACCAGCATTTCCAGAACCTGCTCTCAGGAGAGAGGAATTATTCTACTGGTTATGGTTATGTTCTTTGTAGAGCCCTCACTTCTGAAAGAATATTTTTCCCCTGGAACACATTTTTTTTGATGTTCAGTTATGAGAGGAAAAAAAGTACTAAATTCATTTGCATCACCTATTTGCTTTCTTTCATTAAGTGAATCCTAATCATTCAGTAAAAAAGAAAACAAGAAATGGATTAGGGACATGACAGGTCACTGGGAAATTTGACAGCAGATGAGGACAGAAGAAAAGGAAATCGGGGCCTATTTCCTATCCCACATGACGAGTTAATAGGCGATCAGTCATTAACTCTGGTACAATTATTTTTTCTCTTACCATGTCTCAGACACTGGACTAGATGTTAGGGAAAATGAAATGGCAATTACTACACAGTAAACCAAACAGAAACTGAGGTAATTGATATAGTTTGCTCTTCTAGTCAAATAAAAAGAACTCTATGGTCTCAGCCCCGGCAGACGTGAGTTTGAGCATTTTTCCAACATTATCCTTTTAGCAGTGATAGTTTTAAACTGTTTCCATGTTCTCCCCCTGTGACTGATGGACTGTATTTGCAGAAGAAATGGGCTGTATTTGCAGAGAGATGGACTTAGTGTACGGGAACAGTGTATATCAGGCCTCTCCCAGCCACATTTGCCCAGTAGCCTAATGACTCTGCTGCCTGTAGCAGGGTGCTTCTCAGAAATGGATTTCACCATTATATGAGTTCTCAAATACATCAGATAGCTTTTTACTGAAAGTGAGAAAGACAGCTACACTATTTAATATCTTTTACACTGCCGTGACTGAAGCAAACACTGTTCTGACAGTTGTGTATGATCAAAAACTATCTGCTGTGTATGATAAAAAAGTATTTGTTTCTTTCCTCACATTTTACATTCTCACCCACATAGCCCAGTACCTCATCTACTAACTTGTCTTGAGAAGATTTAGCAAATAAAAGCACAACATGGGCATTGCCAGTAGCTCAGTGTGTAGGGCACCAGCCACATACATGAAGGCTGGTGGGCTCGACCAGCCTGGGCCAGCTAAAACAGCAATGACAATTGCAACCAAAAAATATTTCAAATTGTATATAATACCAGTATATTGTACCCCATGATTGCATTAATGTACACAGCTATGATTTAATAAACAACAGCACAAAAACAAAACAAAAAAACAGCTGGTGTTGTGGTGGGCTCCTGTAGTCCCAGTGACCTGAGAGACTGAGACAAGAGAATTGCTTGAGACCAAGATTTGGAGGTTGCTGTGAGCTGTGATACTACAGCACTCTACACAGGGTGACAGCTTGAGATTCTGTCTCAAAAAAAAGGCACAACATATTAAAAAAAATTAGTTTGTAGAAAAGGTGCATGAAGATCAAAATGCATAAATAGATGCAAAATATCAATTTTATTCAACATTACAAAATAAAACCAATATATAAGGAGTAAAAGTGATAAATTTGATAAGGAGTAATAGTGTTCCCATAGAAAGTCACGTAGATTATTCAAAGAAACGAAGCAACTTGCAAATTATAAAGTGACATAAAATGATTAATTAATTAGGAATAAAGCTTTTAAACTGCTCAAATGTTGACAGTAAGACTATTTAAGACAGAAGTAAATAGAATGAATAATCCTTTAAAAGTGTCAGTAAATTTATTTGAAAGTTTTTCATTTTTATACAGATTAATAATTAGCTTAAAGCAAGTGGTCTGTTTCTTTCCAATACACACACACACACATATGAGATCCAACAATTAAGTTCACGAACTCATCCTAGAAAAAGTGCTGCCCACCTCATGCTGAATATCACTCCGGCAAGTTCAAAGTCCTTCCTTTAGGAAGCTCTGCCCTGACACACCTAGTTCACCCTTCCAATCGATTTTGGAACTCTTTTTCTGGAACGGCCATCAGAACTGCCATTGTATTACTCCTGCTTTTTTTTTTTTTCATGTCACCAAAATGTCTTCCTTTCAACATTTTCTTTATTTCAGGTAAAGAAAAAGTCACTAGGGGACAAGATCAGGTGAGTAGGGATGATGTTCCAATGAAATTATTTGTTTACTGGCTAACAGTCCCTCACAGAGGGACAGTGCCCAGAGAGCTGGTGCATTGTGAGGACAGAGCTCGTGAGTTGGTGAAGAGTTCTGGTCATTTTCTTCTAACTTTTTCATGCCGGCTCTTCAGCACCTCCCAATGGTAAACTTGGGTAATTGTTTGTCGAGGTGGTACAAATTCATAATGAATAATCCTTCTGATAGCAAAAGGTTATCGACATCCTTATGACTCTTGATTTGGACTGATGGAACTTCTTTGGTCGTGGAGAGTTTGATGATTCCCCTTGTGCACTCTGACACTTTGTTTCAGGGTCGTACTGGTACCCCCGTTTCATCTCCAATGGTACAGGACCCCACACATCATCTTGCCCCTTAGCAAACTTCAACTCTCTTTTGCTTTTGTTCACAGGGGATCTCATTCAGGACCAGTTTTTTGCACACAGCTTTCTCATGCCAAGATTTTTTAGCTAAGATTTTCCTGTTTCTCTATCAATGTTTCTTGATTCTGTTGTGCTTCTCTCAGTCAGCTGACAATTTTGATGTAAAATTAGATGAATTTTTTTCAATGTTTTCATCAGTTCTGCTCTTACTGACCACCCTGACCTATCTTCATCAGTGATGATTTTTCTCCTGTCAGAAAGCTGTTTAATCCATTTGTACACTGCCATTTTCTTCATGGCATTACCCCCATAAACTTAGGCCTGATTTCACTTCCACTATTGGCAAGTTTAAGAAGAAACTTAATGTGTGTACACTGCTCTAATTCAAGCTCTGACATTCTCATGACAGTACAAAAACACGCAACAGGCCACGTGTACTGACTCATGCCTGTAACCTAACACTCTTGATGGCCAGGGAAGGTGTATGGTTTGAGCTTATAAGTTCGAGAACAGCCTGAGAAAGAGTGAGAAAACCCATCTCTACAAAAATTAAAAGCAACTAAGCTGGGCTTCTTGGACAGGTGCACTTAGTCCTAGCTACTGGGGTGGTTGAGGCAGAAGAATCACTGGAGCCCAAGAGACTGAAGTTTCTGTCAGCTATGATAATACCATGACACTCTACCAAGGGCAACAGAAGGAGACTCTCACAAAAAAAAAAAAGAATTTAAAAAAAAATGCAACAATAATGAACACCACTTCCCAAGACCCTGCCACATCTTGACACGAATGAAGCTGTAAAATTCTGATATATCAAGGTTATGAAACCTTACTAAGCTGTTTGTACAGTGCTTCCAATGTAAGCACAAGATGGCAACTTTGCAACTTAATTGTTAGATATCTCTATGTATGTTATTTCAACAATGTTTCCAACTATACATATTATACATACATACACTGAACACATGCATATACACATAAAGGCCCTGAACTAGGCAAAGTATACACAGAGGGACTCAAGGAGACAGGTCCATCTTTCAATAACATCCTTTAAGTACAAGACACGATTTGATTGTTACACTATTGTAAGAATGATAAGCCAAATGAAAGACATTCTCAATGAATGGAATGAGGGTCCAGAATATTACCATAAAATTTCCTTTTTGACTTTTCTTTAGTTCTTAATATGAGATAGACTTTTATTTTTTAATCACAAGATTTAATAATTGAAGACAGAATATCATTTCTCATCTTTAACCTATGTTTCAATAACACTGTGGAATTTATCCTTTAAATTATTAACTGCCATTCAACTATATTTAAAAATGAGAACTCTTTTTTTAGATCTCTAAGTATTCTCCAAACATCTTTCCAAAAGGAATGTATTAGTTTTCATTCCCACCAGCAGTGTAGAAGTGTTCCCTTTTCTCCACATCCACACCAGTATCTCTCGTTTTAGGATTTTGTTATATGGGCTAATCTTAGTGGAGTTAGATGATATCTCAAAGTAGTTTTGATTTGCATTTCTCTGATGATTAAGGATGGTGGACATTTTTTTCATGTGTCTGTAGGCCATGTACCTGTCTTCTTCAGAGAAGTTTCTTTTCAAGTACCTTGCTCACCCTGAGATGGAATCACTTGTTCTTTTCTTGCTAATACATTTGAGTTCTCTGTGAAGATCTGCCATTCAACCCTATAATTCCTTTACTAGGTATATATGCAGAAGACCAAAAATCACATTATAACAAAGATATTCGTACTAGAATGTTTATTGCAGCCCAATTCATAATTGCTAAGTTATGGAAGAAGCCCAAGTGCCCATCGACCCACGAATGGATTAATATATTGTGGTACATGTAGACCATGGAATATTATGCAGCATTAAAGAAAAATGGAGACTTTACCTCTTTCATGTTTACATGGATGGAGCTGGAACATATTCTTCTTAGCAAAGTATCTCAAGAATGGAAGAAAAAATACCCAATGTACTCAGCCCTACTATGAAGCTAATTTAT
>CAUYON010066630.1:0-18202 GCA_963573935.1 Arctocebus calabarensis | reverse complement strand
AACATGAAATACAGTCCAGAGGCTTAGCTCAAGCGGCTAGGGTGCCAGTCACATACACTGGAGCTGGTGGGTTTGAATTCAGCCCGAGCCTACTGAACAACAATAACAACTACAACCAAAAAATAACTGGGCATTGTGGTGGGTGCCTGTAGTCCCAGATACTTGGGAGGCTGAGGCAAGTGGATCACTTAAGCCCAATAGTTTGAGGTTGCTGTGAGCTGTGATGCCACAGCACTCTATCCAGGTGACAGCTTGAGGCTCTGTCTCAAAAAAAAAAAAAAAGAAAAGAAAAAAAGAATTACCAGTCCAGAGCAACCTCTTCAAGGGAGTGTGAGGTAGCTACAGCAGAGGATTCCACCCATAAAGAAATGTTAGAAATGACAGAAGGGGAATTTAAAATACAGATGATGAAAACAATGAAGGAAATTGCTGAGAAAGTGGAAAATAAACAAGAAACAATGAAGGAAATTGCCGAGACAGTGGAAAATAACCAAAAGGAAATCCAAAAACAGAATCAAATAAGAGATGAATGATACAAAGAATATAGAAAGGATATAGCAGAGCTGAAGGAACTGAAGCAGTCAATTACGGAACTTAAAGATGCAATAGAAAGTATCAACAACAGATTAGATCATGCAGAAGAAAGAATCTCAGAGGTAGAGGACAAAGCTCTTGAGATAACTCAGATAGCTAAACAGGCAGAAAAGAAGAGAGAGAAAGCAGAATGTTCACTGACAGAATTATGGGACTTTGTGAAGTGTTCAAACATACGAGTTATAGGTATCGAAAGGGAAGAACAATGCCCCAGAGGAATGGAAGTCATTCTAAAGAATATTATAAATGAAAATTTCCCAAATATCACCAAATTCTGACATACTCCTTTCAGAGGGATATTGGTCCCCTGGTCACCTCAACTCAAATAGAGATTCTCCAAAGCACATTGTGATGAATCTATCTACAGTCAAAACCAAAGAAAAGATTTTGTAAGCTTCCAGGAGTAAGTGCCAACTGACCTACAGGGGCAAATCTATCAGGGTTACTGCAGACTTCTCTAATGAAACTTTTCAAGCAAGAAGAGAATGGTCATCTATCTTTAATCTTCTTAAACAGAACAATTTCCAGCCCAGAATTCTATATTTTGCTAATCTAAGCTTTAAAATTGATGGAGAAATCAAATCTTTTACTGATATGCAAACATTGAGGAAATTTGCCACAACAAGACCAGCTTTACAGGAAATATTTCAACCTGTTCTACACACTGATCATCACAATGGACCTTCAGCAAAGTAAACACCCAGAAATTAAAGGACAGAACCTAGCTTCCACAATGATGCAAAAGACAAAACTAAGCAATGAATTTTCCACAAAATAAGATGAATAGAATGCTACCACACTTATCAATTATCTCAATAAATGTCAATGGTTTGAATTCCCCACCGAAGAGGCGCAGATTGGCTGATTAGATTAAAAAACACAAGCCATCTATTTGCTGTCTGCAGGAAACACACCTCATGTCAAAAGACAAATTAAAACTGAGTTAAGGGTTGGAAGTCAATTTTTTCAGGCAAATGAAATTCATTTGATTTTTTTTTTTTTTTTTTGTAGAGACAGAGTCTCACTTTATCGCCCTGGGTAGAGTGCCGTGGCGTCACACTGCTCACAGCAACCTCCAGCTCTTGGGCTTAAGCGATTTTCTTGCCTCAGCCTCCCTAGTAGCTAGGACTACAGGCGCCCGCCACAGCGCCCAGCTATTTTTTTTGTTTTTGCAGTTCGGCCGAGGCCGGGCTTGAACCCACCACCTTCGGTATATGGGGCTGGCGCCCTACTCGCTGAGCCACAGGAGCCGCCCAGGCAAATGAAATTCAGAAGAAAAGAGGGGTTGCAGTCCTATTTTCAGATAGATGTGGACTTAAAGCAACTAAAGTCAAAAAAGACAATAATGGTACTTCATATTGGTTAAGGGAAAGCTACAACAAGAAGACATCTCAATTCTAAATATTTATGCTGCCAATTTAAGTGTTCCCAGATTCTGGGCGGTGTCTGTGACTCAAGGAGTAGGGCACTGGCCCCAAATACTGGAAGTGGCAGGTTCAAACCCAGCCCCAGCCAAAAACTGCAAGAAATGCTCCCAGATTCTTGAAACAGACCTTGCTTAGTCTGAACAATATGATATCCTATAACACCATGACAACAGGTGACTTTAGCACTCCTCTCTTAGAGCTGGACAGATCCTCTAAACAGAAATTAAACAAAGATATTAGAGGTTTAAATGAAACCCTAGAACAACTGTGCTTGATAGACATATATAACGCTCCATCCCAAAGATAAAGAATATATAGTCTTATCATCCCATGGAACATTCTCCAAAATTGATCATATCTTAGAACACAAAACAAATCAACAGAAACAAAAGAATTGAAATTTTACCTTTCATCTTCTCAGACCATAAGGCACTAAAAATGGAACTCAACTCCTACAAAAATGTTCAACCTCACACAAAGGCATGGAAGTTAAACAACCTTATGCTGAATGACAGTTGGGTGCAGGAAGAAATAAAGAAGGAAATAATTAACATAACAACAATGAAGACAGAAGCTACCAAAACATGGGGGATACAGCAAAAGCAGTCCTGGGAGGAAAATTTATCACTTTAGAAGTCTACATTCGAAAAACAGAAAGGGAGTACATCAACAAACTCACAAGCCATTTTATGGAATTGGAAAAAGAAGAACAACCTAAGCCTAAACCCAGTGAAAGAAAAGAAATACCCAAAATTAAAGCAGAGATTAATGAAATTGAAAACAAAAGAATCATTCAGAAAATTAATGAAACGAGAAGTTGTTTTTTTTGTTTTTTTGTTTTTTGAGACAGAGTCTCAAGTTGTCACCCTGGATAGAGTGCCATGGCATCACAGCTCACAGCAACCCCCAATTCCTGGGCTCAAGCGAGTCTCTTGCCTCCGCCTCCCAAGTAGCTGGGATTACAGGCGCCTGCCACAACGCCCGGCCATTTTTTTGGTTGCAGCTGTCATTATTGTTTGGCGGGCCTGGGCTGGATTCGAACCTGCCAGTTCAGGTGTATGTGGCTGGCGCCTTAGCCCGTTGAGCCACAGGCGCTGAACCTGGTTTGGTCTTTTGAAAAGATAAATAAAATAGATAAACCTTTGGCCAGCCTAACTAGAAATTAAAAAGTAAAATCTCTAGTAACCTCAATCAGAAATGATAAAGGGGAAATAACATCTGATGCCACAGAAATACAAGAGGTGTCACCATACCAGATTTGAGGCAGCACAACAAGGCCATCGTGGTCAAGACAGCATGGTACTGGCATAAAAATAGAGACATAGACATTTGGAATAGAATGGAAAACCAGGAAATGAAACCAACAACTTACAACCACTTAATCTTCAATAAACCAAACAAGAACATCCACTGGGGGAAAGACTCCCTATTCAATAAATGGTGCTGGGAGAACTGGATGTCCACATGTGAAAGACTGAAACTGGACCCTCATCTTTCTCCACTTACAAAAATTGATTCAAGATGGATAAAGAACTTAAATTTAAGGCATGAAATGATAAAAATCCTCAAAGAAAGAATAGGAAAAACACTGGAAGATATACTGGGGAAAGACTTTATGAAGAAGACTGCCATGGCAATAGCAAAAACAGCAATAATAAACAAATGGGATTTAATTAAACTGAAAAGCTTCTGTACAGCCAAGGAGACAACAACCAAAGAAAATAGACAATCTACCCAATGGGAAAGGATATTTGCATATTTTGACTCAGACAAAAGCTTAATAACTAGGATCTATACAGAACTTAAATTAAACCATAAGAAAAAAAAAATCCCATACATCAATGGACAAGAGAGATGAACAGACCCTTCTCTAAAGAAGACAGATGAATGGCTAGCAAACACATGAAAAATGCTCATCATCCCTAATTATTAGAGAAATGCAAATTAAATGGCGGTGCCTGTGGCTCAAAGGAGTAGGGCACTGGCCCCATATGCCAGAGGTGGTGGGTTCAAACCTAGCCCTGGCCAAAAACTGCAAAAAAAAAAAAAAAATCCAAATTAAAACCACCCTGAGATATCATCTAATCCCAGCAAGAATGGCCCATATCACAAAATCTCAAAACTGCAGATGCTGGCACCGATGTGGAGAGAAAGGAACACTTTTACACTGCTGTTGGGACTGCAACCTAATACAAACCTTTTTGGAAGGAAGTATGAAGAAACCTCAAAGAACTAAACATAGACCTCCTGTTTGATCCTGCAATCCCATTACTGGGCATCTATCCAGAAGGAAAAAAACCCTTTTATTATAAAGACACTTGTACTAAACTGTTTATCACAGCTCAATTTACAATCGCTAAAATGTGGAAACAGCCTAAATGCCCCTCAACCCAAGAATGGATGGGCAAGCTGTGGTATATGTATACCATGGAATACTATTCAGGCATTTAAAAAATGGAGATTTTGCAGCATTTGTATTTACCTGGATGGAAGTGGAACACATTATTCTTAGTGAAGCATCACAGGATTGGAGAAGCATGAATTCTATGTCTTCAACTTTTATATGAGGACAATTAATTGCAATTAATGACACCGTGGGGCATGGGGGAAGGGAAGAGCAAAAAAGAGAGAGCCGGCGGGCGGCGCCGACGCAAAGGAAAAAAAAGAAAAGAAAATGGTGACTAATTCTCACATAAATTGGATTTAATTTTGACCAAAGTACATTACTTGAACATTAATTTTTAATTCAGCTTGTTAATGTGTTGTCTAGGATATTGCATCCTCATTTATAAGTGAAATATGTTTGTAATTTCCTTTTCTTTTTTTTTTTTTTTGAGACAGAGCCTCAAGCTGTCACCCTTGATAGAGTGCTGAGGCATCACAGCTCACAGCAACCTCCAATTCCTGGGCTCAAGCGAGTCTTTTGCCTCCGCCTCCCAAGTAGCTGGGACCACAGGCGCCCGCCACAACGCCTGGCCATTTTTTGGTTGCAGCTGTCATTGTTGTTTGGCGGGCCCAGGCTGGATTCGAACGCGCCAGCTCAGGTGTACGTGGCTGGCACCTTAACCCGCTGAGCCACAGGTGCCGAGCCTGTAATTTCCCTTTATAATAATATATTTTTTCCAATTTTAATATCATGTGTATCCATATGAAGTAGAATGATTTTGAAGTATTTCTTCTTTTTCTATTGTCTGTAAGATTTGGCATGACCTATTTTTGAAATTATCTTTTATTGGCTCGGCGCCTGTGGCTCAACGGGCTAAGGCACCAGCCATGTACACCTGAGCTGGCGGGTTCAAATCCAGCCCGGGTCCGCCAAACAACAATGACGGCTGCAACCAAAAAATGGCCGGGCTTTGTGGCGGGCGCCTGTAGTCCCAGCTACTTGGGAGGCGGAGGCAGGGGACTCGCTTGAGCCGAGGAATTGGAGGTTGCTGTGAGCTGTGATGTCACAGCACTCTACCCAGGGTGACAGCTTGAGGCTCTGTCTCAAAAAAAAAAAAAATAGAAATTATCTTTTATTTTTATTTATAAATATTAGTTGTCTATTTTTTATGACTTTGGAAAAAAAATAAGAAGTTAATGGGTGACTCCATACTGAACCTCAAAGTCAAAGCATTCTATGATAGACATACTCTTTTTTTAAAACTGTTGACATTTTATTATTTTTTCTTTTCTTTAATTAAATCATAGCTGTGTACATTAATACAATCATGGGGTACAATGTGCTGGTTTCATATACAATCTGAAATATTTTCATCAAATCGGTTAACATAGCATTCATGACATTTTCTTAGTTATTGTGTTAAGACAATAACTTATGTTAACTTATATTAATTGTGTTAATATTCTGCATTCAGTAAATTTCACCTGTACCCTTCTAAGATGCACCGTAGGTGTGGTCCCACCAGATAGACATACTCTTATCTGACAATGTTAATGTAACTTTTTTTGCATTATTATTATTTTTATTGCTCAATATATCGTTGCAGCAATCATCTGATTTCTTTTCTGAATGTATTTATCCTCATTCGTTCTTTACTAGGTTTTTGTTTCTAGTCCTTATCTTAAACATTATTATTTTAAGCATTTGTATATAAACATTGTATATTTTAAGCATTTGTAATTTTGTGAAGGCAAAAAGTGGAAACCAAATAAACACATGTATATGTATAGAGAAAATAAATAAATAAATAAAATAAATCACATAAGTAAAACTAATGTTAGCATGTGAAAAAAAAATGCTGTTGAAATAAACCCTGTCTGATGTTACTCTTGTATTTTTCTGTAATTGTCAGAACTCTCGTTCCTGTCCCACATTGTTCAACTTGTATAAGACAATGAATCTGTTTCTTGTAATGGCTGACCATATCCAAGCCCTGGGTTGTGCTAAAAATAAATGCAATGATTGATGCATGCAAATTTTTATACAAATAATTGATTTCTAATAATAAAGGAATGTTGTGCAAATGTTAAAAAAAAAAAAGTATGATGAGTGCAGATTTTTCTCTTAAGAAAGCCTTGTCAGTCCTAGGCCTCAATTCCATGAATGGACTGTGTCCATTCTTTGATACATTCATTCACTTTGCCCAGGCGGAAGGGACTGTGTTCGTTCATTCATACATTCATTCACTCTGCACCCGATGGAAGGGACTGTGTTCATTGGTTTCCTGGCCAAGGAAGCCATACACCTATATATACCCCGAGACTAAAAGCCTAAGGGGTGACAGAGAAAGACCGGGGAGAGAAACGGAGAGAGCTTTTCTCTCCCCACTTGAGTTCTCTCTCTCCACCAGGAGCTTTAGTGTTTTCTGTATTCTTTTCTGTAAATAAATTGTCTTACCACTGGGGGAAAAAAAAAGAAAAGAAAAGAAAAGAAAATGCTATGAAGGCTATGTTAAACAGTTTGATGAAAACATTTCAGATTGTATATGAAACCAGCACATTTTACCCCTTGATTTCACTAATGTACGCAGCTGTGATTTAATAAAAAAAAAAAAAAAAAGTTCAGCGCCTGTGGCTCAATGGGCTAAGGCACCAGCCACATACACCGGAGCTGGCGGGTTCGAATCCAGCCCAGGCCCACCAAACAACAATGACGGCTGCAACCAAAAATGGCAGGGCATTGTGGAGGGCACCTGTAGTTCCAGTTACTTGGGAGGCAGAGGCAGGAGACTCACTTGAGCCCAGGAATTGGAGGTTGCTGTGAGCTGTGATGCCACAGCACTCTATCCAGGGTGACAGCTGGAGGCTCTGTCTCAAAATAAATAAATAAATAAATAAATAAAATAAAAAAGAAAGCCTTGTCAGGGCGGCACCTGTGGCTCATCGAGTAGGGCGCCGGTCCCATATACTGAAGGTGGTGGGTTCAAACCCTGCCTCAGCCAAATTGCAAAAACAGAAAACTAGCCAGGCATTGTGGGAGGTGCCTGTAGTCCCAGCTACTCGGGAGGCTGAGGCAAGAGAATTGCCTAAGCCCAGGAGTTGGAGGTTGCTGTGAGTTGTGTGATGCCACAGCACTCTATGGAGGGTGATAAAGTGAGACTCTGTCTCTACATAAAAAAAAGAAAAGAAAAGAAAAGAAAAGAAAACCTTGTCAGATGGACATTTAGCTAATGGCAGGAATTCCTTCAGGAATTAGAGGAGTCTATAATTATTATTTTATTCTTAGGAATTTTCCTCTACATAGAAAGATATCAATTAATTGGACATTAGAGCAGTTGTTCAAAATATTTCCATAAAATGCAATACAATGCATTTCTTACAATGTTGTCAATATAAATGGAAATCAAAGCAGAAAAGAAAATCTGGGGCTGGCCACAGTGGCTCATGCCTGTAATCCTAGCACTCTGAGAGGCCAGGTCAGGAGAATCACTTGAGTTCAGGAGTTGGAGACCAACCTGAGCAAGAATGAGATCCCATCTCTACTAAAAATAGAAATACTAGCTGAGCATTCTGCTGAACACCTATAGTTCCAGCTATTTAGGATGCTAAGGCAGGAAGATCACTTGGGTCCTGGAATCTGAGGTTCCTGCAAGCTACACTGACACCACTGCATTCTAGCCTGAGGCAAAAGAATGAGACTGTTGAAAAAACAGCAAAAGGCTCTATAAAGGAAATTATCCCAAGTAATTAAGAATGGGAGGAAAATGAGAAAAGACAATCAAAGGAGATGAAGTTGTACTAAGAAATAATTAAAGAACCAGAAGAAAAAAATATAGAAAACAGAGTATTCCTTAAAAATCCAGTTAGGATGGGCGGTGCCTGTTGCTCAAAGGAGTAGGGCACCAGCCCCATATGCCGGAGGTGGTGGGTTCAAACCCAGCCCCGGCCAAAAAAAACTGCAAAAAAAAAATCCAGTTAGGTAATTTGGTAAGAAAACCATGATTACTACCTTGCAGCTCAAGTTCTTTCTGGAGAGGTGATATCAGCTCCAACCTACAGCAGGTACTCAAATTAATTTTATTTTCTTGAGTCTGACAGGTGAAGGACAGAATACAACATCAGAATGAAATGTCACTTGTGTTTTCTTTTCTCTTTTAAAAATAGCCATTTTCGGAGGCAAGAGACTCGCTTGAGCCCAGGAATTGAAGGTTGCTGTCAGCTGTGATGCCACAGCACTCTATCCAGGGTGACAGCTTGAGGCTCTGTCTCAAAAAAAAAAAAAAAAATTAAAAAAAAATAGCCATTTTTCTTGGTGACTAAATGCTATGTCTCTCTCCTTCATATGTCCCTTTGTTTAGTAGGACTTCAATTACAAAACATCTATTGGGTGGTGCCTGTGGCTCAAGGAGTAGGGTGCCAGCCCCATATATCCAGGGTGGTGGGTTCAAGCCTGGCCCTGGCCAAAAAACTACCAAAAAAAAAAAATCTATTGACCCTCTCTGTGAAAATTGTAGACATACAGTAAATGAAATCTAGGTATTGACCTCAAAAAGTTCACAGTGTAGGGGAAATGAGCATTGTAACAGGGTATAATAATCCATGGATTAATGGTAAGTAAGAATACAAATTTGGCCTTGGTGGATATTGGCTGTTAATGTTCTATCCGGGACTCACCAAAAATCAAAAGAACTTAGAAAGAAAAGAACAAACTATATCCCCATGTTAGGTTGTCAGTTCCTGATCAATGGTATTATTACCCCTCTGCAAACACATGCCCACATGTCCAACACTGCTACATTGGGAATCAAATTTCAACATGAGTTTTGGAGAGGACACATTCAAACCATAGCAATATTGGATATTTGGAGGATTCTGAGGCTCTGTTATTTTTCTTTTTTTCAATTTCTTCCATTGTTCAGATTGGATCATTTCTACCAATCTATCTTTGAGTTCACTGATTTTTCTGTATTGTCATCATTCTTCTGGTTGTGATCCCATAAATTATTGTGTTTATTTTTAGTTTTAAGATTTGTATTTTTCACTCAATTTCATTGCTTGTTTTTTCCCCCTGAGATTTTCTATTTTCCACTCATTCAAGTGTTTGTCCTTACTTTTTGGGTCTCAATTACAATAGGTGGGTTTTTTTTTGTTTTGTTTTGTTTTGTTTTTGCAGTTTTTGGCCAGGGCTGGGTTTGAACCCTCCACCCTCGGCTATGGGGCCTGCGCTCTACTCCTTTGAGCCACAGGTGCTGCTCACAGTAGGTGGTTTTAAGTCTTTGTCTACTAGTTGCAACACATATCGGAGTCTTTTCAGATTTAACAACTGTTTATTGCCTTTTTACTGTGAGTTTTTCTATTGTTCTAAAATGCACATAATATTTACTATTTTAACCATTTTTTAATGTACAATTCAGAATCATTAAGTACATTCATATTGTTGTGCAACCATCACCACCATTCATCTTCAGAACTTTTTCATTATCCCAGACAGGAACTCTGTATTCGTTAAACAATTAACTTCCTAACCTTTGTCATTCTGACTCAAATTCACCAAATTTTCAAAACCCTCTACACATTTGCACATACAGTTCCTGGTGCTTGGAGTGCCCTTCATCACCTTTGGCAACTAACTCTTCATTTTTCAAAAGCAGCTTGGATAAGCACCTGTTCTCTGATGCCCTCCCAAACTTCTCCCTCATTAAGGAATTCATGGCTCCTTGCTGTGCATATTGTACATTGCTGTCTGTGCTCTCATTTATCAACACATCAGTTACCTGACAATATCAGGGAATGCTAGTGCAGAGATCAGGTCTAATTGGATTCTTTTATTTTTTTTGTCTAATTGGATTCTATGTCCCTAGTGCCTAGTATGGAGCAGTATGTGTTTGGCAAATGAATAGATGACTGATAGAAACCAAGTTTGATCACTAAGTTCCCCAACTTACCTTCTTTTCAAGCTAGTGCCTAGTATGGAGCAGTATGTGTTTGGCAAATGAATAAATGACTGATAGAAACCAAGTTTGATCACTAAGTTCCCTAACTTACCTTCTTTTCAAGCTATCAGTTCACTGGTTCAAGTCCTAATAGTCAGTTGGTTCTTAATCCTTTATTATTATTTTTTATAAATAATTTTTTATTTTTTAAATTTTATTGTCCTTTATTATTATTTTTTAAATTTCATGTCTCTGTGTGGAATAATCCTTTATTTTCACATACATTGGTTCCTTTAACTCCTACAAGAATGCCTGGTAATTATTACATCCTTGTTTTACAGAGAGGAAAACTGAGTTTCTGGGAATTCAAAATATCTTGCTCAAGTCAGAATTGCTGAACCAGAAATAGGATCCAGTTGAGTCTTTCATTATCTACACCAGAGTGTGGCCTTTCAGAAAGTAACAAGATGGCAGTAAGGCATTATGGTGTTTGCAGGCATCACTGTGCCAGCAAGAACTAGAGCTGTGGATTGCCCCTCTCCTTGACAAATTCCTCGACTAGGTTTCAGTCTTGGCCTATAAATGCTTGAATAAACACTAATAAAGTTTCAAATTTCTCAAGGCCATATCCCTAGGATGGCCATAGCTACCCCTTAGGGTGCCTGCTTAAGAAAGTTCCAGGCTACCAGGAAAACTTCCTGTTCCAGCCAACACGTGAGGATAGGGCTCTAGTCTCCCAAACTCTGTGGGAGGGTAGGAGCTTAACTTCTCTAAGCGCCAGTTAGCAAACCTAGATATTTACCAACTCCTTCTCCTGCTTTTTGTAACTTTTTACTTCCCTGACTGTACTGAGCCCTTGCTCACCCCCTCCTCATTCCTACATTGTCCGTTTAAAACACCCTGTCACCACTGTACAAATCGAAGTTTAGTTCCATTCATGCAGGACTCTTCTCCCTGTTGCAAAAGTTACTGATTAAAATCTGTCCTTAACACTTTAGTGCCCATCTTTGACACTCAGGGTGCCCTCAGGGTCTTGTTTATTTCAGTCTCAGAGCCCAGCCAAGAGCCTGGACACTTACAGGTGCCCTTTACTCAAAACTATTTGCAGTCTAATCCTGAACACCAGCTTTACCTGGCGCCGGTTCTTCCATGAAGAGTCTGAGCTTACCTCTCATCCAGCACAGGTAGGAGGAAGCGGCACAGAGAGGAGAAAGGGTCTTTGATATGCCCCTCTAGTTTCTCACAATAAGTTGAAGAGCACAGGGTAAGGTAAGAAAGCCAGAATGCCCTTTTCCTCTCCTCTCTCCCTCCTGTATTTTTTGTTTGTTTTGTTCGTTCCTGCCAGTTGGGATAGGGGTCCCAGGCTGAGGCTCCCCCTCTCTCACTGCGGGATCTCCACTCTGTCTACCAGGGTTGGCATCCTTCACTTCAAAGCGCTCTGGTAGCCTCAGCCTATTTATACCAATGGATCATGCTCTGCTTCCCATGAGCCTCTACTTTCCGCGCCCTCGGGGGCGGGTGTTCCTACCCAGCAGCCCTCACGCGGCCGGACCCAGCAGACACCAGAGCCCCAAGATGGCGTCAGCAGGTGAGCGTCTGGTCTCCGGCAGGGCACTTTGGACGCCGAGGTGGAAGCAGGAGCCGGGGTCCAGGGCCCAGAGCCACTCTGGGAGGGAAAGGAGTTGCGGAGCTGATTTCCCTTCGCTCAGGGACTTTGCCGCGCCCTTAGTTAAGATGCGGAGGACCTTTAAGGGTTCTGCGCTGTCTGATCGTCCGCTCTCCCAGCGGCAGCTTCTTGCTGTCTAGGGCCCGAGTCTCCGGGGTTCGGCGTGGAAGGTGAGGGCGGAGGGCAGCTGCCGCACGCGGCTCTGGGCCTGGAAATGCGCTGTTTGGTCACTTTCCCTTTTCTATGACGAATGGCTTCCTCTTCTCCGCGACCCAAGCGTTTTGCGTTTGAACGCTCCGAGCAGCTTCTGTTCTACCTGAAGTTGAAGGTCGAATTAAGCTCTAGCTAATGCCTAAGATCGTGCCTGACACCACGTAAGGTTCAGCTCATATATGTTGAGTAGGCTTAGAGAGGTGAGGTGACCTATTCAAGGTCACAACTCATTACAGGTCTGAGCTGGGGTTCAAACCTGCGGCCTCATGGTAAGTGAGTTTTCTTCTCTGGGATGGCCTTAGGACCGGCAGGGTTTTCCGTGACGAACTGTGTAAATTTATTCGTTCATCTGGCTGTACACAGTGAATTCCTTTTTTTTTTTTTAATACGGAAACCATGTTTTGGCCCCGGATTCTTACAGTAGCCTCGTCGGGAGGTCAGTGTCCGGAACGTTGATCACATTTAAAAGATGAGAAATGATAATGGTCTGAGATGTGGTGCGGTCTGAGGTAACACAGCTGATACTGGCAGAGTTTTGATTATTAACCCATGTGTGTCTTACCCCAGTTTCTGTATTCTTAATCTCAAACCTGGAGAAATAGAGAGGGATTGCAAAAGCTGAGAATGAAGCTGTTTTCTCCTCTTTAGAATGGCAATGAGAGTATTTCTCATCCATGGTGGTTTTGTTTAAAGGAGACAGGATGTGAAAAGGGAGCAATGAGGCTTGGCATCTTATTAACCTTTTGACTGCAAACATCTATAGGCGTTCAAACTAGAAATTTGGTGCAAACAATGCCTTTAGGCGTTCATTGCAGGATGTTCCTTTGGTGCAAATGATCCTTGTTGGTGGTGTTCATTTTGCTAACAAAAACTTGACCATGCATGTTACCATTATGTTACCTGACTTGGATCTGTAAGCATCATATGCTACATTCTCAATATTTTTCACAGTTGTACCTGAAATAATTTGCACAAATAATGGATTCTTGTGGGGTATATATGAATATGGAGTATGATACATCCGAAGAATCATCAAGTTCAGAAGACTCGATCATTGTTGGAGAATTTGGATATAGAAGTAGCTTTAAAAATAATTTTCACAAAAAATGTAAACTGTCAGTACCTCAATCTGATTTGGAAAATTGCAGAACAGAACTTATTTCAAATTTAAATTTTTATTAATATGGCAGAGCTGTATCATTTCATATTAATCTTTTATTAAATTATAACTGTGTACATTACTGCATTTATGGGGTACAACATGCTGATTTTATATATAATTTGGGGTGCTTACATCAAACTCGTTAACATAGCCTTCACCTCACTTAATTGTTGTGTTAAGACATTTATACTCTTAATAAATTTGACATGTACCCTTGCAATATGCACAATAGGTGAGGTTCCACCAATTACCTTCCCTGCACCCAGCCACCTCCCTCCCCTCCATCCTTCATTCTGGGCTATGGTTGTGTTTTATCATTCATATGAAAGTGTGGGTGATTATATATTGGTTTCATAATAGTACTGAGTACATTGGATACTTTTTCTTCCATTCTTTAGATACTTTACTGAGAAGAATATGTTCCAGCTCCATCCCATATTAAATTTTTTTTGTTAGCGTGTTTTTTATAAATATAAAATATTGAAACTGAAACCAGCTTGGGTGAATTATTTTGATTAGTAAGAAAGCAAAGAACGTCTAAAACAGTGGTTCTCTATCTTCCTAAAGTTGCAATCCTTTAATATAGTTCCTATGGGTTGTGACCCAAAGGTTGAGAACCACTGGTCTAAGAGAATCCTAATGGTTGCGATGGCTGCATGCCTTAATTGGCACAATTCCTTTCTTAGCTCTCCACAAGTTGAAAGGATAAAAGCACAGGGTTGTAGTGAGAGTGCTGTGGACTGGGTATTAAACAGTTTAGTACACAAAAGACACTTGGAACATGCCCTGGCCCATAATTGAGCACTCAGTTAGGGTGAGCTGGTTATCTTTGGGCACAGTCCTGTCCTATGCTTGGCTCATTTAGCATCACCCCAGGTGAAGAAATTGGAATCTGTGTCTCATAAGTATTGATGATCTTTTAGGTGGTGTCTGTCACCAGGACATAAAGCAACTATTTTACGAGCATTAATAAAGTGAGGGAAATATGAATTATTGGCAGTAAATAGAATTTGAGGTCAGCAAACTATATGGGCTGGATTTCCTGCTGCCGATTTTTATTTGGCCATAAACTAAGAATGGTTTTTATGTTTTTAAAAAATTGCTTTTTAAAAAGAATCTATGCAGCAGAGACTATATGCCCTGCAAAGTCTGAAATCTTTACTCTATGGCCAACTCCTGGGTTGGATTTAGCACCCAGAAGACACTGGCATTTCCATGTAGCTACGTAATAAATGAACAGTATGCTTCAAGTCATAAAATCACCTCCCTTCTCTAGCACCTATGGTTGTTCCACAACTGTTGCTGCGAGTCTGTTGTGTATCAGGAACTGTTTGTGTGGATGTTTCCACCTTCAGGTAGCTCAAAGTAAGGCAGAAAATAATAGTTCTCATTTACAGAGTACTTGGAGCCCAGTACCAATGTGGGTACTGTTGTTACCCATATTTTACAAAGGACAAAACTAAAACAGCAGTACCTTGCCCAAGGGCACACAGCTACAAAGTGGCACTAAACCTAGAAATGACCCCAGACTGTGTGGTTTGTCACTGCACTCTCCAGCATCTCTTTTGTGAATGAGTGGTTACAAATAGATGTTCTAGCACTACAGAGGAGTGGTGGGAATGTGGGGGAAAGGAGGTTCTGATGATAGCTGCCAAGGACTGAGACCTTTGTCTTCCTGTAAGAGAGAAATTCTCAGGAATCAGTTGATGTACCTCTCATGAATTGGACGGAGTTTTGTCATGATGCTGAACTTGGCTTTCCTTGAGGCTGATGTTTATTTTTTTCTGCTGTAATAAATTTCTTAATTTGTTTAAGGAAACACTCTTATCTTCATTATATAGAGATAGAAAGAGGTAGAAAAATAAATTTTATTTATTTGCTTATTGAGACGGAGTTTCACTTTGTCACCTTCTGTAGAGTGCGGGTGGTGTCATAGCTAACAGCAACCTCAAACTTTTGGGCTCAAGCAAGTCTTTTGCTTCAGCCTCCCAAGTAGGTGGGACTACAGGTTACCACCACAACACTTGGCTATTTTTAGAGACAGAGTCTTGCTCTTGCTCAGGCTGGTCTCACCTGAGCTCAAGTGATCCACCTGCCTTGGTCTCTCAGAAGAAAATAAACTTTAAATTGTTGCCCTTTTTTCTCCTGTAATGTGCCATGCACTTCAATATGGTCATGAGAACCCAGAGAATGTTTACATAAGTTTATGTGGATGTGAAGAAATAGCTTCACAGAGTCCAGAAGTGACTTGTGTGTGTTTGTGTGTCACCAGACTCATATTAGTCGATTAAAATGCTGTTTCTAGGCCAAGGCAGAAAGATGGCATGAGGCCAGGTCTTCAAAGCTGGCTGGACAACATAGCAAGGATATCGCTACAAAAATAAAATAGTAGCCAGGTGCAGTGGCACATGCTTATAGCCTAGCTATCAGATGGTGAGTCCAGAGCAGTGGTTCTCAACCTTCCTAATACCGCAATGTACTTTCATTGTTAAAAAGTGGTTGCGACCCACAGGTTGAGAACCGCTGGTCTAGAGGATCACTTGAGCCCAGGAGTTTGAGGTCACATCACTCACTGCAGTATAGTCTGGGTAATAGAGTGAGATCCTGTCTGTAAAAACAAACAAAACAAACAAACAAAAAAAAAACAACTCATTTTTCTTTGGTGCATCTCCCCCAACATAGTTCTATTTTTAAAAAGCATTTTAAAACATTTTATTTCAAAGATTTCAGATACAGAGGAAACAATAATGTAACACATGCATTGCACTCATTACCCAGCTTTAGCAATCAGTTAGCAACATTCTGCCATCTGTTCTGTTCCCATCTACTTTCATTACTTGCTTCCTATCACATGGCTACTTTTTAAAGTCAGTTGGTTTTAGAATGATGTGCTTTATGCCCCTTAGTGCATGCAAGAAGGCATTTGAAAGTATGGCATAAGTTTTGCCCATGTTCATATTCAAAAAGAAAGGGGGGGGCCTGTGGCTCAAAGGAGTAGGACGCTGGCCCTATATGCTGGAGGTGGCAGGTTCAAACCCAGCCCTGGCCAGAAACTGCAAACAAAACAAAACAAAAAGAAAGGGGGTATTAAATGGTATTTAATAAAGGGGGTATTCCAGGTGAAAACAAAACTGACATATGTGTTTGTTAAAATTTTCTAGAAAGAGCTCTAGTAAGGTAACCGGTTGTTCTTTGATGGTATTGTTTGGAATTGAGCTTAATATCATTGACAGTGAACTTTCCAATAGAGATTTAGAATGTAAGCTATAAGCTAAATGTATGCTTTTTTTTTTCCCCCTAAGCTAGGGTGCCATGGCATCAGCCCTGCTCCAAGCAACCTTAAACTTTTGGGTTCAGGTGATCCTCCTGCCTCAGCTGCCTGAGTAGCTGGAACCACTAGGACACCTGGCTAATTTTTTTTTTCTACTTTTAGTAGAGATGGAGGGGGGAAGAGTCTCTTTTACTGAATCCTGAGGTAGAGTCTTACCTCCATGCTGTGTGTGTGACCTTGGCCAAGTTGTCTGAACTTCTCTGAATCTATTCTCCCTCCTTTCCCAAAGGGAAAGGCATCAACTATTTGTAAAGATTAAATAAGCTAATAATGTAAATGTTACATGTAGAGTAATCTATTCTGTTCTCCACTTTATTGCTTTTTTCTTCACACTTCTTAGCTTTAGTTTAAATTTCCAGCAGAATGTTCTTTAGACATCCTGTCAGTTAATAAAGCTGTCCTGCAGCAGTTCTGGATTTGATGTAATTTGTTTATTTGTAATCTTATTTATATGCAGCCTCTATGTAGTTACATTATGCATTTTATTGAATAGTTGAAATAGTGACATGAGAGGATACTATTTTTCTGATTGGGAGATTATTCAGTGGACGTATTTTTTTGCTCTTCCCTTTCAGTGTCAGTGAAGGAGAAGAAACTTATGGAGGTCAAACTAGGGGAGCTGCCAAGTTGGATTTTGATGCGGGATTTCACGCCTAACGGCATTGTTGGAGCCTTTCAAAGAGGTCAGATCCTTATGAATATGCGTAAATAAAAGCAAGTCTCTTGAGTCTTCAGGACTCTTTTTGCCATAATTTGGGTAATAAACTCTTATCTCAGACAACCCTAAGGAGGGTTGTGTTAGCCTTTGGATTCCATGTTTGAATGGCCTAATCAATGGCTGGCTGTGAGATACTTCAGCCATGAAAATGTTTTCTGTTGCTTGGAATCAATACTTCTGCCTATTTTTAAAGAAATGTCTTATGACTATTTTCACATCCTGAGACTTTTTAAGAGCAAAATGAGTTTGAACTGTAGTAGGTATTACTCTCTAATACAATGCTTTATCTTTTTTTTTTTTTTTTTTTTTGAAGACAGTTTAACTTCGTCACCCTTGGTAGAGTGCTGTGGCATAATAACTCATAGCAACCTCAAATTCTTGGGCTCAAGTGATTCTCTTGTCTCAGTCTCCTGAGTAGCTGGGATTATAGGCACCCACCACAACGCCCAGCTAGTTTTAAGAGACAAGGTCTCGCTCTGGCTCAGGCTGGTCTCAAATCCGTGAGTTCAGGCAATCCACCGGCCTTGGCCTCCCAGAGTGCTGGGACAATGCGTTATCCTTGCCAGGACTTCTAAGACAGGTATTTGAAATGGTCTGCCCTTTAGGTCTATGCATTTAAAAAGTGCACTGCTGGCTCGGCGCCTGTGGCTCAACGGGCTAAGGCGCCAGCCACGTACACCTGAGGTGGCGGGTTCGAATCCAGCCTGGGCCCGCCAAACAACAATGACGGCTGAACCAAAAAATGGCCGGGCGTTGTGGCGGGCGCCTGTAGT
>CAUYON010066629.1:0-22387 GCA_963573935.1 Arctocebus calabarensis | reverse complement strand
GAGACAGAGCCTCAAGCTGTCACCCTGAATAGAGTGCTGTGGCATCACAGCTCACAGCAACCTCCAATTCCTGGGCTCAAGCGAGTCTCTTGCCTCCACCTCCCATTGTAGCTGGGACTACAGGTGCCCGTCATTGTTGTTTGGCAGGCCCGGGCTGGATTCGAACATGCCAGCTCAGTTGTCTAAACCTGGCGCCTTAGCCTGTTGAGCCACAGGCACTGAGCCAAGTCCCATTTGTTTATTATTGTTGTTGTTCCAATTGCCACGGCAGTCTTCTTCATAAAGTCTTTCCCCAGGGTGATATCTTCTAGTGTTTTTCCTATGCTTTCTCTAAAGAATTTTATCATTTCATGCCTTAAATTTAAGTTTTTTATCCAACTTGAATCAGTATTTATGAATGGAGAGATGTGCGGGTCCAGTTTCAGTCTTTTACATGTGGATATCCAGTTCTTCCAGCACCATTTGTTAAATAGAGATTCTTTCCCCCAGTGTATGATCTTGTTTGTTTTATCAAAGATTAGGTATCTGTAAGATGTTAGTTTCATTTCCTGGCTTTCTATTCATTTCCAAATGTCTATGTCTCTATTTTTGTGCCAGTACCATGCTGTCTTGACCACTATGGCCTTATACTACAGCCTAAAATCTGGTAGGCTGATGCTTCTGGCTTTGTTTTTATTACTAAGAACTGCCTTAGCTATAGGGTCTTTTTCTGGTTCCATACAAAATGAAGCATTATTTTTTCCAGGTCTTGAAAGTACGATGTTGGTATTTTAATAGGGATGGTATTGAATCTGTACTGCTTAAGGAGTCAGGGGGACAGAGAGAAGATGTTATGGTTTGTCAGGAAAAATGTATAAATATATATATATATAGTAATGCATATTGTATGTGCATATACATTATGTACTGTAGAATACTATCACGCAAGATAGACGCTATAGAAAGGTCTATGTAAAATATTAAGTGAGTTGAGACTATGTCTCTAGTTTTAAATTTGAAGAGACTTTATAAAAGTGGTAGCAACTGAATTAGTCTTTAGGAGAAGTGGATCTGAATTAGATAAACAAAGGGTGGTAGACAGAAAGAATAGTATAACTAAAAAGGGAGGTGCTCGACATATCAGGGCATTCAGGACAGACTAGGCCACCTGCGTTATCTGTTCCAAGTCCCAAATATTGTGAAAATACAGCAATTATTTTTATTTTACTATACTTATTTTATTAAATAAGGTGTCTATTTCCCCAACTTCTAGCCCCACTTGACACCGGGCACATATATGGATTTGACTAGATAAAAGTAGTTGAAGTAGCTGAAATCTGAAGGAATAGCTGGAAACAATTTCAGTGTTTAGACATTTATTAAGCATTAATGGGAGCATAAAATGGATATGTTTGACTAGAATTTTTATTCAAAATATGGTTATTTTTGGTGGTTCAGTGGTGGAAAAAATAATAAAAATACATGTGAATGAGTAAAATATTATTTTTATGACAGCCAGAAAAGACTGTTAATAATGATCCCTGCCCCTCTTAGTAAATAAGAATTTTCCTAGAATACTGGTGTTTGTGCCCCTCATAAGGAAAGATATCATTTTTTTTTTTTTTTTTGGAGACAGAGCCTCTAGCTGTCACTCTGGATAGAGTGCTGTGGCATCATAGCTCACAGCAACCTCCAATTCCTGGGCTCAAGTGAGTCTCCTGCCTCTGCCTCCCAAGTAGCTGGGACTACAGGCATCCTCCACAACGCCCGGCCAATTTTTTTTTTTTTTTGGTTGCAAGTCATCATTGGTGTTTGGCTGGCCCAGGCTGTATTTGAACCCGCCAGCTCAGGTGTACGTGGCTGGTGCCTTAGCCCATTGAGCCACAGGTGCTGAGCCGTAAGATATAATTTAATGTGCTAAACAAGGCAAGGCAGGTCAGTTCTGATAAATAACATTTTGCAAGTCAGAAATCTAAATCATCAATAAAAAGGTTCAATAAAAATATAATAAAACATGTTATCTGTAGAGGAACTAGATTGTGCTAGCAACTATTGAAGTTGTATAGAAGAAAATATAAGTGATTTCATTAACTATTAGAAAGTAATATGTTAACAATTCTATAGAAATTATTTGTAGTAAATGCAGTGAATTTAATGAATATGGTAATGATTTTACGATTAGATCAAAGTTATGTTTGGCACAAAAGATTTATATTTTCCATATTCAGTCATGAAGAGACGTTAGATTATGAAATCACTTGGCAATCACCAATCATGAGTTGTTTTATTTTTTCACTTTTGGATAATCACAAACTATCCTACAATAATGATAAAATGATATTCACAGCATCTTTTAGAGGATATAATGTTTTTCTCAGTAATTCTGCAATTATAGGGATCTTTTAATATTCTTTGCAGTCAAACCCAGCTGAGCTCTATGTGGTGTTACATTTTTCAGTGTAATACTCTTGCTTAAAGGTAGTGACAAACTGTATAACAACCCCTCGGAAACAACAAAACTGACTTGTACAGATAATATTTGCATTGGTGAGAAGATATTTAAACTTAAATGTGAGTTATGAACACGATTTCTTTCTCTACATTTGTATTAATCCCTTATAGCTATAAAGGGAAATTACAAACATGTTTCCCTTATAGATGAGGATGCAGTATCCTAAACAACATGTTGACAAGTTGAATTAAAAAATTAATGTTTAAGTAATGTACTATGATCAAAATTAAACCTAATTTATATGAAAGTTAGTCATTATTTGCTTTTCTTTTTTTTTGGTTTTCTTTCCCTCACCATCTCCCTCCTTCTCTGTCTGCTCTCTCCTTCCCCCATACTCCACTGTGTCATTGATTGTCATTAATTGTCCTCAAATCAAAGTTGAATACATAGGATTCATGCTTCTCCATTCCTGTGATGTTTCACTCAGAATAATATGTTCCACCTCCATACAAGTTACTATAAATGCAGCAAAGTCTCCATTAGTTTGATGGCTGAGTAATATTCCATGGTATACATATACCATAGCTTACCAATCCATTCCTGGGTTGAAGGACGTTTAGGCTGTTTCCACATTTTAGCAATTGTAAATTGGGCTGTGATAAACAGCCTGGTACAAATGTCCTTATAATAAATGTTTTTTTTTTTTCTTCTGGATAGATGCCCAGCAATGGGATTGCAGGATCAAATGGGAGGTCTAGGTTGAGTTCTTCGAGCTTTCTCCATACTTCCTTCGAAAAAGGTTGTATTAGAGCAGACTTAATACTTTGCATAAAATATCTTATTTTATAAAAGTGAAATTGCTTTCTCTTTGGTCTTTTGGGGTTTTTGTGAGGTGAAATTTAAGTTTTTGTGTGAGTAGTACTAATATACCTATCTTGAGTATCACATTATACATTTGTTTAATTCTTAATAAACTGTTCACTTGTTAAAAAAAAGGAAAAACATCTATATATGATTTACTAACATGAATTTTAAAATCTGGATATAACGGATAATGTGCTATGAAAATACAATGATTAAAATTGATGTAAAAAATAAAAAAAAATAAATACCTTATAGCTAAATGCACTTGGGTTTTGTGAAGTTTAGTGATACGCTTCACATAATTACATCATTTCAGAAAGTTATAAAATACTAAGGTATCATGAATAAAAAACGTGTAACAATAATGGGTAAAACAATCTATTCAGAAACCATGTATTAAGTACCTTTGTGTATAGAGTGTTATGATATTTGAAGCAACTTAAAAAGATAGGTTTTCTTTCTCCTCGGAATATATAATCTCAGGCAAACAGTGATAAAAATGACATATGTAATAAGACTAAAAGAATAAGCATATTATATACATATATGTATATATATATATACACACACATACACATATAATTACGTCAGTGATGCCTTCCCCCATATAAATGTAAAAGAAGCCCAGAAAAGTAGAAAAACCTTAAGGGAATATCTGGAATAAAATAAAACATAGGCAGAGAAGTTAAGAACCTACCATCATCCATTAAGTGTAGTTACAACTGTAGGCAGATCTCTTGAGTTTCAGTTTATTGTTCTTTCTACTATCGTATACAATACAAAAAAGGTGTGCCAGCAGGAAAAAGTTAATGGTAAAAAGCAACAGATGATAAAATTTTATTACAGTATTATAATGTTATCATAGTAGTTATAAGTTTTTCTTTTAAATAGATATTTTCCTTTGTAAATAAAGAAAATATTTCAATATGTTCTCATAGGCATTGAGTGGCTAATTATCCTTAATTTTTCTCAAGAATTTTTGGCATTATTTAAAAAATCCTTTGATTTTTACTAAGCTATTTAAAAGAAATCCTCAATGTGAACATCAAGTATTCCATAACATGACTTATTTGACTAACAGAAACCCATTTACTCAGATCCAATAAATCATTGAGTTCAGTGACCTAGCTTTGGACATTTAGAGGAAATATTAAATCTTCCAGCAAGGTAATGTACACCTGTTACCTGCCATTTGTTGTTGTGAAAATTTTAGTAAATTGTATTCATCTTTCAGTGCAAGGTTTTCTTATAGAAATAGTGTTGTTATTTTACACAAAGTACTAAATGTTTTATTTTCTTCTAACACAAATTAAACTAAAATATTAAATTAAAATATTATTTCCATGAAACACTATATTTCATGATTTAAATCAGCAGAGGACTGTAAGTGACTTTGCTATCAGACAAGATGGCCACACCCTGAATCAAAGCATTTAATTCTAGAAGTGGCACTCAAGTAAATGTGTGTGTACTTATTGTAACAATTAAACTCAATTGAGATGAAGGACTGACTATATTTTGTATGTTTACTGATTTTTTTGCATTTTTTGGCAGAGGCTGGGTTTGAACCCACTACTTGCAGCATATGGGGCCAGTGTCCTACTCCTTTGAGCCACAGGCACTGCCCTATGCTTACTGGTTTTAAGAATGAATTGTTTCATTTGGATTTTCTAGATAACTAAGAATAATATAATTGATTTTACAGAAAAAGGAAATTTATTTTGAAAATACATTCTATACACGTTATTTCCTGACTTAAGTTATATATTGCTTTGACTATTATACTAAACCTAAAATTACATGAAATGAGAAGTGTGGGCAATTCAGCTAGATTCTTAAAGTCCTATTAAACTGTTGTAAGTTGCAGTTCCCCAAACAATAGATGTATATTGTAATATGTGTAAATATTTTAGTGTGCTCAAATTCTAATTCCATGCTTAAATAAATTTCTGTTAACTCAAAATGATCTTTATGTGTGGAAAGATCCAAAAGATTATGTTGCTATTAGGCATAAAATAGTTTTCTGTAAGCATAATGCATCAGTCGTGAACATTATATGGACACTAATTGTATAACAGCTCTATTTGTTCTACTTTAAAAGAGAAAAACTAGGATTCTAAATTTTTTTTTAAAGGAACAGTCTCTTAAAATCACTAAACTATTCATGATTGTATTCAAAATACCATCTCCCTATATAAAACAGTTCTTAATGGAATATAAATTTGACACTGACATATGGAAAAGAAAATTCATTTTTCTAAGAAATCACAATTATACTAAAATATTACTGGAACTTTCTAGGAATCAGAGCTATAAAGTGACTATTACGTCAACCTTCATAGGTGTTAGATCATTAGTATGTGGAAATTTTAGAGAAAAATTGCAGAATTTAGTGAACAAAATTAAAAATTTTGAAGTGATATAAGTTGTATGTGATGGGGCCAGAACCAGAGAAATAATAGTTAAAATGCAGATAGATGTCTGTATTTACAAAATAATTCATAAGTAGAAATGTCTCCAATTGGTGGGTGATTAGACCTCTATGGCAGAGTAGTAAAAGATAATGCCTGAATTTCTAGCTTGCCTACTAAGGAGAATGGTGATACTGTCCATTAAAGTGGGAAACACAGAAAACAACTTTGGGGAAACACATTGAGTTAAAAGTTAACATGCTGGTATATTCAAAAAGAAACATCTGATTGGAGAATATTGTGGCCCAAAGCTCAAGCAGGAAACCTGGTTCAGATATGGAATATAAAGCTAGCAATTGAAGTTCTCAAGTAGGAGGTGGGGTTATCCAAAGTGAGTATGTAAAGAGAAAAGCAAAAGAGGAGTAGTTAGGAACTGTATTAGCAAGCTGCTATAACAAAATACCATAAGCCAGGCAGCTTAAACCACGGAAATTTATTTCACACAGTTCTTAAGGCTGAGAAGATCAAGATCAAGGTGACAATTGATTCAATGTCTTATGAAGGCTGTTCTGATTTGTAAAAAAATCATTGCCTTCTCACTACATTTTCACATGAGAGAGAGAGAAAGAGAGAGAGATCACACACGTGCGAGAGAGCTCTAGGCATCTGTTATTAAGGACAGGAATCCTGTTGGATTGGGGCTCACATTTATTACATAATTTAACCTTACTTTCTCATAGCCCTGTCTCCAAATACAGTACCATTGAGGCTTAGGATGTTAACATATGAAGTTTGCCAGGGGTTTGGAGGATGGAGGTGTAGGGAGACACAATTTAGTCCACAGAGGAAATTAAATCTATAAAACATCTAGACCAGTAGGGAGAAAACCAAAGTTCAGCACCACCATGATGTTTTAATAAGGAAGAGGTGATCAACATTTCCAAGGCTAAATCCAAGACAAGAAAGCAAGTTTTCGTGACCACTAGAGTTGTCGACAAGGAAGTCTCTGGCAAGCCCAGCCATGATGTTTACAGTACAGATGTAAAGTACAAACAATGATGTTGAACAACACAGTAAAGCACATAAGTATCAGATGTGAACGTGTTCAGATAAAATCCAGAACAGCTTAAGTTTTTATAATCTGCCCTTCAAGGAAAGTTTGGAACTCCTTTTTTTGGAGTTGCTATCAGACCTGCCTGGCATTATACTAAGTCTGACAATTAAGTTTGTGAACTGGTCCTAGAAAACGTACTTCATACCTCGTTGCTAAATAGCACTGTGGTCACCAGATGGCCAAGAGCAGTACTTCAGAGGTGACCACAGTAGTATTCAGCGGTGATGTATGTAGCATGTTTTCTGGGGTGAGTTCCTGAAGTTAATGGTCAGATCTAGTATATTGTGATTTGTTACTTTTTTGTATCTCTCCTTAAAAGGAAACAGAGTTTACCAGGGTGGCTGAAATCTCTGAGAATAGAACTCATGAATTATTTCTGAAAGACTAAAACATACCTACAATTTCAAAGCTATGGTTTGTTCTGAGCTCACCCTGATTTGGGAATCATTGTGTTGGTACTGGAATTTCTTCTTCAGTAAGTCCTTGGTCTCAGAGAGTCTAAGAATGTATCCACAGACCATTGTTCACTGGTAAGACAGGATTTATTTTACAGAACCGAATCTGTATTCTTTTTAAAAACTTAAATCAGAAAATCTCCTCTCTGCCTGGGTTCTTTATCTAGGGATATAGATAGTCGCATGGGTTCTTTGTAGTTACCTTCCACCAGGCCAGGAAGTGGAAATAAATGGATACAGTCCCTTCGGGAAATTGTTCAGGCCTAGGAAACTTACATGAAATTGACCAAGCCCAGGAAATGCCGCCGTCGCCCTCAGCCTAGAGTGCAAGGGGAGGAGAGACCCCTGTACTCCAGGAGCTGGCCCACTGGAGATGTTCCCCCCACCCCCACTCCCAGTTGTCTAGCCCTCCGGCCATTGGAGCCTCCTGTGGTTCCCCACTTCCTCTGTTGGCTGCCACACAGCAACACTCCCCCCGGAGGTCCTCCCCCCAGCTCTGGGTGTGCTGGCTGAGCTCCACCCGCCTTGTATCAGTATTGATATAGCTGAAACCTTGCACAAGTCATCAATAGACACATTTGGGAATAATTCTAATACATGTGTGGATTATAAATTTATGACGGACTTTTTCTTTGCCTGGTTATAACATTTTATGTTAGAGTTTAAAAATATCCCCGATTTTTCCATAAGTACTGTTCAGCACCATGAGCTTGCAGGTAGTTTCCATTTTGTGTTGCTATTTCTATCTGGGTTCCACAGAATTCACAGGGATAGGGTTGCCAAAGGATTGCTGAGACCCAGCCTACAGGCATGTATTCCATAAAAGGACACTTTTATGCTTTTAAGCAAAAGAAATCATTTTTATACTCCCAACTACTACGAGAAGGAGAACAAGAGAGGCACTATCAATTAAAACAGTAATTTAAAAAGTAAAAGCTTTAGATTTTTCCTCTTTTAAAATGACTCTCCCCTCCAGTTTCTCCTTTCATACCCCATTGTTAAGATTCCTGTTTTAGCTGTTGAGCCCTTAAGTTTTTTTCTTTGCCTGTCACCTCAGGCATTTTTCTCACTCTAATGTCTCATGGGTAAATTTTGCTGGCCCACCTGATCATTTGTATTCCTAAAAGCAAACTCACATTAGATATTTAAGTATCTCTTTTATTTCAAGTGAAGGATTTATAGCATTTATTTTTTAAAGTATTGGATTTTTCATAACAATATTTATAGAGTAAGGCCTTTCCTTACTCCAAGTCAAACTGAACTTAAAAAAAAAAAAAAAACAAACAGTAAAATGGGAATTGACCAGTCACTCACATTTTCCAATATATTTTGGCAGTCATGACTTAGCGTATCTAACCTAAAATTATTTCCCGTTGATTGCAGCATAATATTCTGGGGTAGTGTTTGCCTGGGGCTTATGTTTTCAAACTTTCCAATCTTTTCTGTAAATCATTGTTAATTTGGCTTTAACTGTCTGTTCTTTATACCGATTTCTCAGGAATTCCTTGAATTACGCCTGTATTGTGCCTTTGTGCAGTTTTGAAACCCCATCTGGATAATGTTCTCTAATAATGAGCAGAATTTGTAAGCCACTTGGGCCAGTTGCCCTGTGATTGTATCCCGATTTCCCCAGCAACTTCCAGCTGCACTGGTGCCCAGGCATAATCCCGCCCGCGGGGTAGAACAGCGCTGCTGCAGCTTGGTACCAATCCCTTATGGAATTACAATTTGTTTAAAAATTGGCAATTTTAGTAATTTTGAAACATACATTATTATTATTCTCTATGGTCACCGTGCAGTACAGTAGATCACTAAAACTTATTTCTCCAGTGTAACTGAGGCCTTGTACTTTTTGATCAACTTCTCCTCTTTTCCCTGCCCCAGCACCTGGTGACTTACCTTTGTGCTCTTTGTATGAGGTCTGCTTCTTCAGGTTCCAGATGTAAGTGAGATTATGTAGTTTTTATCTAAATTATCATCATTTTTCAATGGCTGCCATTGTTTGAAGGTAGCATAATTTTTTAAATTATCATTATTCTTAGTAAAGCATCACAAGAATGGAGAAGCATGAATCCTATGTACTCAATTTTGATATGAGGACAATTAATGACACAGTGGGGGTGGGGGAAGGGGACAGCATAGAGGGAAAGAAGGAGGGAGGGGTAGGGAAGGAAGAGCAGAGAGAGGGAAGGAGGGAGGGGGGTGGGAGCTTGGTGTGTGCCACACCTTTTGTGGTCAAGACACGATGGTAAGAGGGACTTTACCTAACAAATGCGATCAGTGTAACCTGGTTTCTTGTAACCTCAATGAATCCCCATCAATAATAAAAAAATTATAATAATATTCTACTATCATTCCCAAGCTATTCTTTTTCTCCTTAGAGAAACACTGCCCATTTGAAACATAATGCAAGGAAAATGCTTGCCATCCTAGTAATTTTTAATTTTCTAGCAGTCACATTTAAAAAAACACAGGCAAGGCTCAGCACCTGTAGCTCAGCAGCTAGGGTGCCAGCCACATACACCAGGACTGGCGGGTTCAAACCCAGCTGGCGCCTGCCAGACAACAATGACAACTACAACAAAAAAATAGCCAGGCGTTGTGGCGGGTGCCTGTAGTCTCAGCTATTTGGGAGGCAGAGGCAAGAGAATCACTTAAGCCCAAGAGTTTGAGGTTGCTATGAGCAGTGACGACCACAGCACTCTATCAAGGGCGACGTAAACTCTGTCTCAAAAAAAAACCACAAAAAACAAAATAAAACAAAACAAAACAAGCAAAACTGCTTTTAACAACATTTTACTTATCTGGATATGACACAGGACAGGTGGCACCCCAGCCAGCTCAGCCTGCAGCCATAGCCAGCAGAGGAACCAGCAGGCTGGAATGGGGGAGGGCATAGGAGGCTCTAGTAGCTGGAGGGTCCAGACCACTGCTGGGGAGACACCAGCACCTCAGGTCTCCCTCCCCTTCCACATCAGATGCTCAGGGAACCCCACCTTTCCTAGGCCTGGTCAATTTCATGTAAGTTTCCTAGGCCAGGGAATGGAAGCGATTGTAGCCATTCTAACTGAGTTCCAGTCCCTGATGCTAAATGTGACAACTAAGTTCCAGCTGGCTAAATGTAACAACTGAGTTCCAACCCCTGCTAAATGCAACACCTGAGTTCTGGCTAAATGACCCCATGCATCTATATATACTGCTGGACAAAGAGCCGGGAGAGAGACAGAGAGGAGTGAGAGAGCTTTTTCCTGGACCTGGGTTCTCTCTGCCAGGAGCTTTGGTGTTTTTGTATTCTTTTCTTTTCTGTAAATAAATCCTTTCTTACCACTCATCTGTGGTCCATGGATTCATTCTTTCAATCACAGAGACCAAGAACCCTTGAAGGCAAAAGTGTGGTATCAGATATATCCAAAATATTATCACAACATCAATATAAAAATGTAGCAAATATTTTCTACTCTTTTTTATTTACCAAGTCTTTGAAATCTGGTGTATATTTTACATTATTACAGTATAGCATATGTGAATATTCTAATGCTCAACAGTCACATTTAATTAATTACTGGCCTCCACCGGGGATAAGGTAGCATTAGTGTGTCAAACAACAATAACAACAATCTATCTAGCTGGGCGCAGTGGCTCACACCTGTAATCCTAGCACTTTGGCATATAGGCAGGTGGATCACTTGAGCTGAGGAGTTCAAGACCAGCCTGAGCAAGAGTGAGACCCTATCTCTACTACAAATAGAAAAAGTAAGTGGATATTGTGACAGGCGCCTGTAGTGCCTACTACACTGAAGGCCAAGGCAAGATCACTTGAGTCCAAGAGTTTGAGGTTACTGTGAGCTATAATAATGCCATAGCACTCTAGCCTAGGCAGCAGAATAAGATTCCATCTCAGAAAAACAAACAACAACAACAAAAGAAAACCCAATCTATCTAAAATTTTGTGCCAATTATTTAATTAAGAGGTTAAGCACAAATTTTAGTTGTACCTAAATAGCACAATATGAACTGCATATTGATATTATTACTATTTACTTTTCATCAATTTAAAAACCATATAGGAAAGATGAATATATTGTCATCTAGATCTTCAACATAAATAGGATATTTATTTTAAAGAGTTCCATAAAATATATTTAATGCCACTATACACTCCCCAAATGCTGTTTTATTAATCATTATTTAAAATATGTATCTCCTGCTCACAGTTAGTACATGTAAAACTGATTTTAGAACTGATGAAAGAACTGATTTCTTCTGATTCTTTAAATAATCTTATCTCAATAACTAATGGCTAATTTATATCTCCTTCCTTTAAAAATTTTACCAATCATGTAAGTCTTCTGGGGTGAGTCGCTATTCAGTCTGAGAACATTAATATTACCATTTCAGTTCAACAAATAACAGTGAAACAATTTGTAAGGATCTTGAACAATCTTAAATAACACATGGATTAATGTTCTATATTCTGTTTTTGAAGTGTTACAGATAGCTCCAGAGTACTGTTACCCATAAGAAAATGAGGGAAATTAATATACTGCATGGAACATAATCTAATAATTATGTAATGCTTAAAAATACTGAAATATTTTGTGTTGCCTCAGGGTCATAACAATGAACAGAAATATATGTACATATGTATGTATTTATGTTTGACAAGGTATGTGTAAAATAGCTTAACATGCCTCCTTGTAATTCAGTTCATGATGAATCACAGAACACAAAAGGAATCGTGACAATTCCTTTTATAGATATTTCAAAATCCGTAACAAAACTGTTTTTCACATTTTAAGAAACAGCAGAATAAATTAATATATGTTCACCTTTATACTTTTTATAAGTAACTAATTTGATGATTACTAATTATGTATTATATGTCTGTCTAGATCTGTCTTTAGTATCCTTAATCCCTTGATTATTTTATTCTATTTTATTAATAACACGGGAATTTCTGAACAAAATTCTATTATACACTTTCTCCTTTAATTCATAACCTATTGCTATCAATGTAGTGTATTGGGTGAGGAAATTTTTAGCATAATTTACCATTCCTATCATCCTTAGTAAATTGTAAAATGATAGTGTCCCATAATGCATGATAAAAAGTATTATTTATGTCAAATTTCTAATGAAATTGATTACATCATTAACTGATCAAAGAAAAGTAGATTGAAGTTAAATAAAAGTGTTAACAGGATGGTGCCTGTAGCTCAGTGGGTAGGGCGCCGGCCATATACACTGAGGCTGGCCGGGTGGAACCTGGCTCAGACCAGCTAAAACGACAATGACAACACAATAACAGCAAAAAATAGCCGGGCATTGTGGCAGGCGCCTGTGGTCCCAGCTACTTGGGAGGCTAAGGTAAGAGAATCACTTAAATCCAAGAGTTTGAGGTTGCTGTGACACCACAGCACTCCACCCAGGGTGACAGCTTGAGACTCTGTCTAAAAAAAAAAAAGTCTTAACAAAAATAGAAACAAGACATCTACACCCGATGATGTTTAGCTTCCTGACTCCAGATTATTTTAGGATCTGGGTACTCTGTATCATCTGCAGTATACTCGTGATAAAATGCGTTCATCCTGATAAAAATCATTCCCATTAAACAATGGAAACAGTGATAAACTTGGCATTGATCATTCAAGTATTATAAACACACTCTTATTATTGCTGACCTTATGAGACAAAGAAAAGCATCCATAATGTTTAAAACATTATGGAAGTTACAGATTCCAAATCACACTGGGAGAGAATATGTCCCTCCATAAGGACTGTCCAGACTGTAGCATCCCCCATGTTTTGGGCACCTGTTTCAAGGAAGACAGTGTTTCCATGGACCTCGGGGTGGAGTGTGTGGGTGGGGAACAGATTCTCATAAAGAGCGTGCACCTAGATCTGTTGCATGAACAGTTGACGGTAGTGTGCTTGCTCACGTGAGAATCTAGTGCTGCTGCTGATCTACTAGGAGGAGAATTTTGGTGGTGATGTCAGTGATGAGCAGGGGCTGTAAATACAGATGAAGCATCTCTGCTCCTCGCTGCTCACTTCCTGTGTGTGGCCCAGATCCTGACGGTTACTGGTCCACAGTTGGGGGAGTGGGAATTGAGATCCAGAGGACATCACAAGGTTACCCTATTTCTTCTGATTGTTGCTCAGTTGATATTTATGATAATACTTTATTGAGTAAACAAGTAAATTCAACATTTTCATATATGCTATCGTGCTCTTGTCTATTCCAAAAGAATAAACATTTTCCTATAAAAATTAAAAATATATGTAGAGTGGAAGAGAGAAGGAGAAAAGGGGGGGGAGGGAGAGATGGAGAGAAGGGAAACAGAAACAGAGAGATTGAAGAGAGAAGAGAGAAAACCAAAGAAAAATGAATGTGGCACATCTTGCACATAGTATTTTGTAGTTTAAAAACGATCCAATTACATCATTTTATACATTTAATGTAATATTTAAAGTCACAATTATTAATTTCTTGGTCAACAACCAACATGAATCATACTTTTATTGTACAACATTCTGAAGGCTAGTTACTACAAATATATAAGATGAACAAGAAACAGTTTATTTTTCTCAACTCTATGAAATTCAACAGTAAAACCCACTTGCAAAACAATAAGGCATGAGGTAGTGAAATAGGGCCACCCTCAGGAATAGATGCAGAGCAGAAATCACTTTGGAATTACTCCTGTGTGCAGGAGTTCTTGAGACCATACTCTTCTGCTAAGGACGAATATACCAGCAAAGACTAAAGTGTGGGAAATTGCATGAGTTTGAGGGATGAATGGAGATAGAAAAGCAAGCTGGAAATAAGTGAAGTCAGGGCTAGATCTTGACACTTTATGAACACAATACTGGTGATAAAAAGACACTGGCAGTACTATGGGGATTGCCAGATCTGAATTAGAAAGATTGTTTATGAAGCTGAGTGCAAGATAAATTAAGAAGTAGGATGGGAAACAGATCAGTGCAATCAGTGGTATTTTGGGATCAGTGATTAAAATCTCAAGAATTTCATTATCAAATTGATGAACTTGAAATTAGATCATGGTATAAATCAGATATTGCAAAGCTATAAATTATACCATACCCTCCGCCACCACACATACAGATACATAAACACCCAAACTCATGCACATAACACACTGTCACCATATCTTAGAGAGCCGTTTTTTAATTATTCACCAGAATGCTACTGACTACAGCTGAAATCTTCTCAGTGATGGAGTTTTCGAGGGACTGAACAAGGGCAATTGGGTAAATAAGAACGTGCTGATTTAAACTCTTAGAAGAAAGACTCAATACACTTTTTGGAGGATAAGTCTCACCATTTCTAAAACAGATTTTTAGAATATACCCATTTTGCAATGTAAAACAAATCCAAAATTAGCATTAGTATTATAAATAATCTTATGAAAAATTTTGTAATTTATGAAGAAAACATCCAAGTAAATAAATTGGTGATGATTTTTACTATGTCAAACTTCAGATATTTAAGAGAAAACTATTCCGTTTTCAAAAATTTTATGTAACATTTTATTATAGTAGATCTAACTTACATATGTGATACAACAAAATAAAAAGAATTTCTGACAAATGTGTTGCAAAATTTTTGAGCTACTCAAGTAAAATAGAATTAACCATTCAAAGCTCTGAATTAGAATTAACCATTCAAAGCACTGAATAGGTAACCACTAACGTAACTACTAAGCATTTCTCTTTAATGTTTACATCTTTGCTAGAATATATGAAGTGGTAGCAGCTTCTTCTGAGATCAAGAGTTTATCATATTGTTATAATGAATGAGTTTTTTTACTTAGAGGGTTGACACATTTCAAACAAAAAGGATATTATTTTTGTGAAGTCTCATTAAAAGTGCATATTTTTCTTCCTAACCTTTGTAGACCTTTGACACTCAATTAAAAATATATAATTAAGTATTTTTAATATCTTTTCCCTACATTTGAGCATCATTTTAAAGTGCTATACACTGTACTATTTTATCTTAATAGTATGTTAGAGAAATATTTTGTATTAGCACTGTGTCCCTGGGGCTTAGAATTTAAAATGTGGCACAATTTCATAGATATTACATGTGACAAAATAAACAGTGGTGGTAAAAGATTTTCATATGATATGTACTGCCTCTTTAGTCTGAGTTTTCTAGTGTTTTGGGATGTATCAATATGCTTTACTTTTGATTTCAAACTAAACTCAGGAAGTTATTACTTGTGGAAATACAAGATTTTTTGAGACACTTTGGTAAATTATATTTATCAATGTTGATCAAGATTATCCCCCCAAACCCAGCCTACTCGGTCACCTTTTTGCCTTTTCAGCAAAGTACACCATGTTTTTTTCCTCCAGAAATTCTTCACTCTTGCCTTCTGTTGCAATAAAGCAGAATAAATTGAATCTGAAATTTCATATGCCTGAATTTATCTCATAATTTGTGTTATATGGCCCTTTACCATTTTTAATGCATGGATGGTTACTCAAAAAATAAAAATATCTGAAAGAATTAAATTTGATTCTACATTATGTATCCGTCACTAGAGGAACAAAATATTCTCACTTTTTGAAGATAATAACATTCTAAAAGTGTTAGTGAATTTGTCCCAATAGGTTTTTAGGAACAATTTTATCATTGTTTTAAAATTCTACTTGAGCGGAGACATGTCTTCAGGGTGCTGCAATTTTGTCATTAAGAGACATTATGTTTCTTTCAAAGACTATCAGAGACCCCAGATAGTTAGAGGTGGATGAATTCCTTATGTTACCTCCCAAACAAAAACTGCTTTTGCTGCCAGATGCTGTTATATAAATATTGGTATGTATGGGTTGAATTTGGTATAAGACATGCTTTTATCATTTATCATGTGCTTATAAATATATAGAGGTAAAATTAGGGACAGACCATGATTTTGCCACTATTGTGCTAAGCCATTCTATAGAAAATACAACACAAAATTATAATGACTGGAGGAAGGTACAGATCACCTCGGCTCTGACTTTGCCAATTCACTGGACCTTGAAATCTACCTGGAGGAGTTGAATCCATAATTAAAGCATACTCAGAGATTTGTGATGCGAATATATTTTTAAGTTAATCGGACTGGAGTCTCACAGAGTGCTACTGTCCAAGAATATCTTCATTTTGAAGAGCTCATTCCTTATGCATCCCTGGCCATATAATTTTAATACTTTTTAACATACACAAAGCATCTAACAATGAAAAAAGAATGATTTTTAAAACATAATAAATACCAAAACCTTGTATTTGTTATGTTCTTATAATAGTGGTACAACCTGCTGAGCATAACAGATTAAATCGTTCTGAACCTGTCAGCCATCTAGCAAGTAAACCCACTTATTAAATCTATTAGAAGAAAGAGTGTAAACACGTTGACTCTAAAAATTCTGTTACTTTACACTTAAAACAAGTTCCAGATAAAACACCATCTGAAATTCAACTATATAATTCTTCTTAGTGAATTATTGCACCTTATTATATCTATTGATCAGCTTAAAAATGATCTGTGACTATACAATGTTATGAGCAAATTATATTTGTCATTTTCATTTGTAAGCTTTTCTGAGGTTATGGATAAAGAAGTTGCAAATTGGGTAGATTTAAAATATATCTGTAAGGCTTGATATTGAAAAGATTTCAGTACAATTCAAAGTGATCTTCAGACAAATGCAACACTTATCAATATCTGGTGCTTTTTGTTGCAATAGAAAAAAAATCCATTCTAAAATTCTTATGAAATTTCCAAGAATTTTAAATATCCAAACCAATTTTGAAGAAAGAACTATGATAGGGGCTTTATTTTTTCTTATTTCAAAACTTACTATAAAGCCATGGTAATCAGTGCCATATGATACCGGAATAAAGGCATATATATGTACCAATGAAATGAATAGAATAGAATAGAAATCTCAGAAATAAATTCTCACATACAAGTTTTAATTTGCAACATGAGTGCCAAAGCCATTCTGTGGAGAAAGAATAGTTTTCAACAACTGATGTTGGGAGAACTGGATAGCCCCATACCAAAAAAAAAAAATGATATTTGACCCTTACTTTACACCATATATGTACAAAAAGTCAATTCAAAACATAGTAATGACTTAAAAGTAAGAGCTAAAACTATAAAACTCAGAAGAAAATTTGGAAATAATCCTTTATGACACTGAATTTGGCAAGGATTTGGGGTTTTTTTTGTATAAGACAACAAAAGCACAGGCGACAAAATAAAAAAGTAGGTAAATTGGACTTTATTAAAATTTAATGCTTTTATGCATAAAAGAACACTATCAGCAGAGTAAACGGTCAACCCAGGAAGTGTTGGGAAATAATTGCAAATCAACTATATAATAACAGATTAATAATCATAATATGTAAAGAACTATGATTCAACAACAACAAAAAAAAACAATTCAATTAAATATAAAACAAAGAACTTGAATAGACATTTCTCCAAAGAAGATACACAAATGGCCAATAAATACAAAGAATGTAATAGCACGAATTGTGAGGGAAATGCAAATCAAAACCACAATGAGACACAACTTCATACTCATTAGAATGGCTTTAAAAAAATAAATGAAAAATAGAAAATAGTAAGTGTTGGTGTCTGTGGTGAAATCTGAACCATTGTGTACTGTAAAATGGTACACAGTGAAAAACAGAACAGCTGCTGCGGAGAATGATACAATGTCTCCTCAAAGAATTAAGCATACAATTACAACAAGATCCTGAAATTATATTCCCAGACATGTATCCAAAATAATAAAAGGCAAGGACTGGAAAAGGTGTTGTATACTCATGTTCATAGAAGTATTATTCACAATATCCAAAATATGGATGCAATCCAAGTGTCTATCCATTGATGAATAAATAAACGAAATCCACTATATTTATAGTGGATATATATGCAATGGAATATAGTCAAAAAAGAATGGAAACACTGACACATGAAACAAAAAAGGCGAACCTAAAAGACTTTATGTGATATAAGTCAGTCATAACAGTAAAAGTATTGTATGATTCCACTTATAGGAATTATTTGTAATAGTTAAATTTATAGATACAGAAAGAAAAATTGTGGTTGTCAAGGGCTAGGGGAAGGTGTAATGGGGGACTGGCATTTAATGGGCTCAGAGTTTCAGTTGGGGAAGATGAAAAGGTTGTGGAAACACTGGCTGGTGAAAGTTGCATAAGAATGTTCTACTGAAGCATTCACTTAAAAATTATTGACATTGGGTCAGACTTGGTGGCTCATGCTTATAATCCCAGCCCTTTAGGAGGCCAAGGCAGGAGAATTGCTTGAGCTCAGGAATTTGAGGATGGCGGGAGCTAGGATGACTCTAACCTGGGAAACAAAGTCAGACTCTGTCTCAAAAAAAAAAAAAATCATTGAAATTGTAAATTTTCCATCATGTAAATACATTATGTATATTTATTCACAATATTAAAAGATAAAAATACATATGCAAATATTATATAAAATATATGTCATATAAGATTCACTTATTTTTATTACCAATAATTTTATTTACTAAGTAGAAGGGAGAGATTTATACTATTGTTCCAGATGCCCAGGAAGCAATTAGTTATTCATTATGAATCAATTTCATCTTTTTTAATGGATTAAAATCAATTAGTACACCCCAGGAACTACTCACTGAATGGATAGAGATTGTTCATACATTCCAGACAAATCTACTTATTTGTTTGGATCCATGCTCATCATTTATTCATCACCTGTAGTTAAAAAGAAAAATTTTCAGCCTTGTTCCTTGCAGTGGTATTTTTTAAATCTCAACTTCACATGCTATTCTTTCCCTAAATAGGGGGAATCGCTGTTCAATCTGTGGCCCACAGGCTGCCTGGAGATTATTTGAGTGTAAGACCTGAGTATAAAAATGATTTTTTTACTATAGCCTACTTTTGATTTCTCATGTTATCTTAATTACCTTGTGCTGATAATTTGAAGAATGTCAAGTCTCCCCACCACTCCCTTAAACAGCTTGCATTCTTCCAATTGCTATTCTATCTGTATTAACTTTCCAGACATTTCTGACTTATGCTCCCTCTTTCCCTACTTACCTCACAACTGGATTCCCATCTTCCCACACCAGAGAAGCTGCTCTTGCCAATGTTGATATTAGATTATATGTTACCAATAAACCACTAAGTAAAGTTGCCCACTATCCCTCCGACTTAAATGCTTGTTTTCTCTGGTTTCATAGTCACATTTCCTAGAAATCTATTTATCTGGTCGCTCCTTAAGTTTCTTTATTGAGTTCCTTATGCAACACATTAAGGCTGAAGTTGCTCAGAGTTCTGACTTATGACCTTTACCTTCCCATCCTACCCACATTCCTTTGGACATTGCAGTTTATATAGTGAAATAATCTAACTGACACTGCCAGACCAGACTTCTCAATCACAGAACCACCCGTCCTTGGCGGGTGGACACCCTCCCTGGGGTTCTTTTCTGATACTTCAATACCATTCATTCAAACTTAAATTTTCATGTGTGGAGGGCTACTCCTATTCTGTTTCTTACATCATGAAATCACCAAGTACCCAGTTGCTATGGTAATAATTAAATCTGCCCCTCCTAAAATAATTATCCTCCTTGCTTTTATTCCTGGAGGAATAAAAAATTCATCTTAAAGCATTCCCCTAAATGGTCCATTTTTTTGATCCTCACAAAGAGTCTTCTAGTCCAGGCCAGCATTATTTCTAGATAAGACAGCAATTTTCTACGTGACCTCACACTCACTGCTCTCCACCTCTTAATCCAGTCTCTGTACTAGGCAGCAAGAATATTCTTCCTAAAGTGTAAAGCTCACCCTGAAAATGGTCCCTCGGTCCCCTCAAGATGTCGAATTCCCCCCACTCAACAAGTTTCTCTCTCAAACATTTAGTATTCTAGTCTAACCATATTTATTTACTTATTTATTTTGCTTTGTTTTGTTCTTTAGTCTAAATTATAAATTTGTCATACCAAACTCTTATCTGAAAACATCACATTCCTTCTTGTTTTTTGGTCTTTATAACTATTATTCACTCACCTAAAGTCATGACACTCACCTGCACTTCCTGTCACATTCATTCTTTCTCCCAGTCCTTTTCCTTCCAAGCCCCTAGGCTATTGTTACTGAACTTACCTGTGTTTTCCTACATAAGCTCATCCATCTCCTCTGTACCACTTACCATTGTCTCATATAATTCCTCCTATATTTTTCTGCATCCTTTTTTAGATTAAAGAATTACTTGGGTCTAGGATGCTATCTGTATTCAACTTTTGTTACCACTGTAACAAATTCCAGATGTAATGGCTTAAAACACTACAAAGTTCTCATCTTCCAGTACTGTACATCACACATCTCATGTACATCTTCAGGGCAAAAATCAAGGTGTCAGTGCCAGGTCTGCATTCCTTATGAAATCCTAGAGAAGAAACTGATTCTTTGCATTTTCAGCTTCTAGATGCCACCCCAGAATTATTTGGCTTCCTCTATCTTTTTTTTTTATTATTATTTTATAAAGACATTTGTATTCTGCATTTAGTAAGTTTTGTCTGAACCTGTCTAAGATGCACCATAGGTTTGGCCCCAACATTTACCCTTCCTCCACCCCTTCCCCCTCTTCCCCTCCCTCGCTACTTCCCCATATTCTTATGCTATAATTGAGTTATAGCCTTCATATGAAAGCTATAAATTAGCTTCATAGTAGGGCTGAGTACATTAGATACTTTTTCTTCCATTCTTGAGATACTTCCTCTATCTTTAATGGCAGCAATGTGGAGCCAAGTCCTTAAGCTATATCCTGCAATCTCTTTTTTCTGCCTGTCTTTGCATCTATAAGGACCTCTGTGATTGGGCTCACCAGCACTATGGAATCATCTTCCTATCTCAAGGTCCTCTGATTAACAATCTTAATTCCATTTGCAAGTCTAATTCCTCTTCGCCATGTAACCTAACATATTCTCAGATTCTGGGGGATGAGGATGTGGACATTTTTTAGAAGGGGACAGTGTTGTCCCTACCACACAGCTAATAGTCTAGCAGGGCTGTTCAACCTATGGCCCACAGGGTGTCTGGAGTTTATTTGAGGACAGTTTTCTCTATTTGTGGTGTCAGATATTACAAAAAGTATGCACAGAACTTTTCTTTTGCTCATCAGCTTTTGTTAGTGTATTTAACATGTGGCCCAAGACAACTCTTATTTTTCTAATCTGTCGCCAAAAAGAAAAAATATTTAGATAGCCATGGAAATGCTTTTGTTCTCCCATAATTCATATGTTGAAGCTTAACCATCAATGTGATTCAATAAGCGTGAAGGGCTTTGGAAGTTGGTGAAATCATGAGGGCAGAGAATCCTTATGAATGGGATTAAGCCCTATGAACCAGGAAGTGGACAGTAAACTTTGATCTTAGACTTCCCAGTCTCTAGAACAGGGGTCCTCAAACTACAGCCCGTGGGCCACATGCGGCCCACGGAGGACATTTATCCGGCCCGCCAGGTGTTTTTGCCTCCACTGCCTGTCCTATTTAGCAGCAGACTTATCCGGGGCCACAAAATCTGTTAGTGGAAAAACCATTGGCTGCATTCCCAAACAAAACATGTGTAGATTCACTGAAAAACTTGCAAAAGGAGTTCCAATTTAGATTTAAAGAGCTGCATCTCCATGAACAGGACATACAACTTTTCCATAACCTATTTTCTATTGACATTGAAAATGTGGAGGTCAGACCCTGAAGTTGCTGATCTTGCCTCTGGCACCACTTCGGCCGGCATCTCCTGCAGGTGGGAGCCAGGCGCTGCAGGGTGTGGCGGGGTGGGGGGGCTGAGTGCTCTTGTGGCTCTGGCTTTCCAGCTTCTCCATGGGGCTAGCCTGTGGCATCCAGATGCTCTAAGAATGTTTCCACTGCTGCTTGGAGGACACACACAGTGGGATTCAGAATTCCTGGAGAATTGCCTTTGTGAGAAGCTGGAAGTATTTCTTTAAATTCCATCTCTTAGTTTTTCAAAGAAACATCAAGAAACCATGAACAACATTAGTAATGAAGAGTTTGA
>CAUYON010066628.1:0-28679 GCA_963573935.1 Arctocebus calabarensis | reverse complement strand
TACCGGGTTGAACCACCTGGATCCAGGAACCGGGAGGTACAGCTTGGTAAATCACATCTCTCACAGATGCTGTCTGGCCCCCTTCCCTCTGAGGATCTGCATCCAGCCCACCCTGTGCCCCTGCGGCCCTGGCCTCACTCCAGTCCTCTACACCCAAGCACCAGGCCTCAGGCTCAGGCTGCTGGGTTTGAGGCCCAGGTACGACTTCTTGGACCAGCCTGTAGGCCTGAGAGAACCAGGAGAGGAAATTTTTAAGTTCATTAATCATATTATTTTTGAAAGAACTTCAAAGCACAGTAAGTATATTCTTGAGTCCTTCTTTCTTTTTTCTTTCTTTTTTTTTTTTTTTTTTTTTTGCTCAACATAATTTAAGTGTGCTGTGGAATTAACTGTAAGTGGGCCATGAGATAAAAGGTTGAAAAAACAGTGGTTTAGAGAGTCAGTGGTGGCAGAGCCTCTTTGACTTCAAGGCCCAACCTCTGCCCAGAGCGTCATAGGGGCAGGTGCCAGGAACCAAAGGGCAGTGGCTGTGTGCTCACAGCAGGGACAAGCCGCCCATTCTCTGGGCTGTTGTCACGCACCACTGACCCCTGGAATCTGCTGCATCAGCCCCTAACTGACTGCAGAAGACAGGCTGAGGGAGTAAAACCCCAACTTGTAGACTATCACAGAGGAAACTTATTCCCACCTTCATGAAACCAAAACTCAATAGCCATCATTGACTCATTCATTCAATCGCTCAGTAGCTAACATACCATGTGCCACATCCTGCCCCAGCAGTTGGGTGTGCCAGCCAACAAAGCTGGAGCTGCTATTCTAGTGACATTAAAGCTTTGCCCAAGTGGAGGCAAAGCTCCCAGGAGGTGCTCAGAAAGCATACAGTCCAGCTGCCCTGGTGCAAACCCTGACTCTGGAATCTGAGCTGACAACTTCCCTGGGCTAACATTTTCTCATGTGTGAAATGAGCTAAGAATAGTATTCCTTATGTGTGTTGAGAGCGAGAGAGATCAGAGCAGGCAAGAAAGAACTGAACGGATTATAGCTCTCCCTCTGCCTGACCTATCAGGCAGTATTGATCAGTTTTGGACCCCAAGTCGGCTGGGTCCAGGACTATGCTTGCACCTGCTCTGTCGGTCCTGTGTTCCACTTCACTCAGGGACCCCAGCTAATTCTGATGCTCAGCGGTGTGTGTTCCACTTGGTTAAGGCCCGAAGGACCTAGAAACACATTCTTCTAGAGGAAGCTTGGTGAATCCAGGTTATCTCATTTAGGACACCCAAGGCCACGTCACTCCTTGTATCTTTCCCAGCTGCTTGAGAAAAGTGGTGGGGTGCAGAGGCTCACTGATTACTGGAAAGAAAGCAGGTTTAACTCCATTGTCAAAAGAAAACACACACAAGTTAAATTATTCCTGACTCTGGCCTCACCCCTTGACACCCTTGCTCTGGGATGCACTTTCCTTATGGTCCAACTCAGGAAATCTTAGCAGACTCTATGCTCAGAAGTCATATAGTCCAGGATTACCTGGCAGGACCAGCCTACAGAGAGTCGCTTCTCTCCACTTCCATGTTCCTGCCATTTCTTGCTGTTCCCACCTGGAAGCTCCTTACCTCATCTGGGGAGGTGCTAGAGTCTGCTGCTCTGGTCTGCTGCAGCCCCTCATGGTGCAGGTAGGAGGTGACTGACCGAGAGCCTGAGAGGGGTGTGCATGAGCTTGAGTTCACACAACACATGAAGGGCCTCAGGGAGAAGCAAGGGCTGGGCCATCCTTTAGGCCCTGCTCAGAGACAGAGAGGTGAGCCCTCTTGGGGTTCCCTAGGAGGGAAGACTGGATGTTCTTCTGGGAGCAGGTGAGCCAGCTTCCATTGAGATCTCCCTATCCAGTGCCTGTGGATCTGTTCATTAATAATTACCTGACGGAGAAGGCAGTGGGTAGTGCTGAGAGGCCCTTATTTTTCCAATCCTCCTGGGACTGATAAGTCATCTCTAGAGCACAGACAGCCACCCGGGGACCACTCCAGGACTGACTGTACCGTGAGTAACCCTCTGAGCCAATGGAGATGGGGAAGCCTCCAAAGGGAGACTGACCAGCTGCCCCAGTTTGCCTAAGAGTTCTCCTGGGACGTGGGACTTTGGGTGCTAACACCAGGAAAGGCCCGGGCAAGCTGGGATGGCTGGTCACTCCCACCCCGAGAGGTGGGAGATGCTCAGGCTAGAAAGAGCCTGACACATGACCATACCCAACCTCCTTGCTGCACTGGTGGGAAACTGCACAGACCTAGAAGATTGACTCCCAAGGACATGTAGCTCGTTCAGGGCAGCATTGGCCTGGGCTCAGGTCTGCCGGCTCCCAATCCAGGTGCTTTTGGGGAGCTCATGCCTAAGGACAGTTGTGGGTCGTAGCACTGTGAAGTCACAGAGGAATATGTGAGTGTTAGGAGGCTGGTTATAGGTTGGTAGGGAGCCATGTCGGGGAGGGATGTTGAGTAAACTAGTGGCATGGCCTCAGATATGATCTTAAATTATCTCCCTAGCTGCTGAGTGGAGAGAGTGGAAAGACTAGTCAGGATCCAGGCCTCGCAGCGGCCATCAACTACTGAGCACAGATCAAATCTGGCCTTGCTCACTGCCCAGGAACTAAGAATGCAAGACATATAATATAAACCTAAAATGTATGAAGACGTGTAAAATATAAATTTGAAATATAAGGTATAAGCATAAAAGATAAATATGAAATGTATAAAGGTTTGAAAGAATCAATAGAGGAACAATATTGGATGACATGGGAAAATTATATGAAATTCAAATATCGGTGTCTGTAAATAAATTTTTCCTGGAGCACAGCCACAGCCACCCCACCACGTCCTGTTTGTACTACTTCCAGCCACCACAGCAGAGTCGAGAAGTGGCCACAGAGACTGTCCCTTGGCAGAAAAAGTTTTCAGAGCCCTGGTACATGTGAAAGAGGATGGGGACTTGAATAAGGACCATGATAGTGGAGGGGGAATGAGAGAAAACCTGCAGGGTGGGATGGTGGGTTAAGCTGGCGGGGGTGGATGAAGGCATGAGAGGAGTTGGGGATGGCCTGAGAACCAGATCATGGTAGGGCCATTTGATTGGGCAGGATCAGATTTGGTAGAGAAACTCAAGCAGCCTATCTTGGGCAAACAAATGTCATTACGAAAAGGGAGATCGGTCCTATGCCTGTGACTCTGAGCAGACCCCTCATCGCACGTCAGTTTCCTCATCTGTACAGGGTGGCAATAGGAAGACCAGTCTTCCTGACCTCTACCTGGGGGCAAGGGTCAAATAAAATGGCAGAAAGGTAATTTGTAAACCGTAAGGCACACCACAGATGTTTGTGGTGGAGCGATGCTAAAGTAAACTCATGAGTCACAGCCTGGTCACTGAGCTCATGAAGTAAACTCACCTGAAAGATAAGCGTGGGGGAAGAAGCTCCAGGCAGAGTGTGCAAAGTGTGGAGGTCGGTTACTTTCTAGGTGGGTGACTTGGGTCAGTCACTTCTGGAGCCTTTGTTTTCCCCTCTCTGTACAGTCTAGTGCCAGGACGAGCTCACAGAGATGGAAATGCAGTGAATAGGCGGACACACTCCTGGAAATGCAGTGAATAGGTAGACATTAGGAATGTGTTTGGTAGGATCTAAAGCGCCACCATCAAATAGCTTTGTCACCACACACAGAGAATGGTGGCGAGTTCTGGGCACTTCATTGTCTTCCTCAAGCCCAGATACAGGAGTTGAGGGCGTCCCCCACGACCGCTGGGTGCTGGCCCCCTGCACATCTTTTTCTTTCTTCCTTTTTTTTTTTTTAATAGAGACAAAGTCTCACTTTATCACCCTTGGTAGAGTGCTGTGGCATCAAGCTCACAGCAACCTCCAATTCCTGGGCTTAGGCGATCCTCTTGCCTCCACCTCCTGAGTAGCTGGGACTACAAGCACCCGCCACAACACTCAGCTATTTTTGTTGTTGTTGTTGCAGTTTGGCCGGGGCTGAGTATGAACCTGCCACCCTTAGTATATGGGGCCAGTGCCTTACCCACTGAGCCACAGGCTCCACACCCCACCCCACGCATCTTCTTAACTGTTCTGTGTTCTGCTGGGGGATGTCCTCGACATTCCCTTTCCTCTTATAGGCTGAAGAGTACAGAGCATGCACTGTGCCACCCATCTGCTCCTCTTTCTGGCTGCACTGCTGGCCCTTTCTCATGGTCAGCCACGCCCTCAGCATGATAGCGAGGGTCATACCAACAGCACCCATCGTCAGGTTCCAGGGACAAGTGAGAGCTTCCCCAGCCTCAAGATCACCCCTGCCATTACTGAGTTTGCCTTCCGCATCTACCACCTGATCGCTTCCGAAAACCCTGGGAAGAACATTTTCTTCTCTCCATTGAGCATCTCTGCTGCCTTCACCATGCTCTCCCTGGGGGCCCGCTCGCACACCCAGACCCAGATCCTCGAGGGCCTGGCCTTCAACCTCACAGAGATGTCTGAGTCTGACATCCACAGGGGCTTCCAGCACCTCCTGCACACGCTCAATCTCCCCAGCCACGAGATGGAAATGCGTGTGGGCAGTGCCCTGTTCATGAGCCACAACCTGCTGATCCTTCCAAAATTCCTTAATGATAGCAAGGCCTTCTATGAGTCCACACTCTTCCACACTGACTTCCGTGACACTGTGGGGGCAACCCAGCTTATCAACAACTACGTCAAGAAGGAAACTCAAGGGAAGATTGTGGATTTGGTCCGTGAGCTTGACAAGGAAGTCTTAATGGTGCTGGTGAATTACATTTACTTTAAAGGTAAGAGTGAAGTTGTTTGTGGATCCTAAATTTCCCAACCCCTTAATTTGTTGACTGGCTAAATATCAACAAAATTAAGTGGATAGATTACGTCTGATAGGGTTGAACAGCCCTTGGAGGATGTAACGTTAGAGTATCATGTATTGAAGACAATGTAGTATTGAGGTTTCTATCCCTTCCTAGCTTTTGACATATTTTCTTAATACCTGTAATCTATGAAATTCATTCTAGCCAGTGATCATGAGGTGAACTGCTAAATCATATTCACGAGTTGAGCTTGAACACTACCAACCGTGGAAACAGGTTCCCTTGTTTCCCTGAGCTAGGGATAAAGAGTCTCCACTTCAATGAGTGGCTTCCAAGATCAAATGGTCTAACGTTAACTTCTCATAAGAAAGCCTAAAGATTTGGGCAAACTATAGCCAGTAGGACAAATCTGGTTGGCCACTTTTCAATGGTGCGTGAAAATTTTTAACTTTGTTAATAAAGTTTTATTGGCACACAGCCATGCCCATTCACTTATGTATGGTCCGTGGCTCATTTCATGCTACCAGGGCAGATTGAGCAATTTCTACAGAGCTGTTTGATAACACTGGTCATACTAAAGACCTTTTAAAAACATAAAAGCAGAGAAGAGAACATTGAAATGGCCCCTAGTTCTAACACTGTGTTAATGGTTCAGCATCTTTTCCTCCAGTCTTCATTTCACACACATATGTTAACATAGTTGATATCATGGGGTGGGGACGATTTTGTGCAGTGTATGTCAGGGCTCCAGCAGAGAAGCAGAGCCACTTCAGGCCAAGAGGAAGGGGACTGTCTTAGAAACTAGGCGGCACACAGTTGTGGGAGACAATGGGAGTGAAGGTCCAGCGGAAGGGACAGTTGGAGGGATAGAAGATTGCTGTGCAGGTGAACAATCAGAACCTATGGCAGTGTCTGCATGCTGAACACCTCCAGTGCCAGAGTGGGTCCATGGAGGGGCACTTGTGGACAGCCAGCTTTTGAACCTCTGGTGGTGACCTGAAGCCACTGTTGGTCAGCAGGATTAGAATTGGAAAAAGGAGCTTGGAGGCAAACAGGGACGAACTAAGGCACACAGGGCACCACTGGGTCTTTCCATCACGATACCTGACCACTAAGACTTACAGAGAGCAACAGCAGCCTCACACCTACTTCCAAATATCATGCTAGTACCAGTTCAAACCCAGAAGCTATAGCAGTGGTTCTCAACCTCTGGGTCACGACCCACAGGAACTGTATTAAAGGGCCGCAGCATTAGGAAGGTTGAGAACCACTGATCTACACGGAACAAAATTCTGGGAAACATTCCCAGACTAATAATCCAGCCAAATTAGTCATCACATGTAATTTACACAGGGAATATTCAGACACCATTGAAAACTTGTTTTTTTAAGTTTTCTCTTTTGAAATAACTAAAGAAGGAAGATAGTTGGATTTCAGGAAGCCATTGGCTAGGACCCCAGATCTCTTACTTTCTTTTGGACAGTTCTGGCGCAGAGACTTCAATTCACACGCCCTACCTACCACCACCGCACTGCACCACTTCTGCCCCTCACCAGCTCCCCCCTCCACCGCCCACATGGCAGAGGTTCCCCGGCCCATCACTGTGCTTACTTCCTTGCAAACATTTAACTTCCTTGGCTTTGTCTCCCTCTATCATATTGACCTGGCAAAGCTGAAAACCTGCTTAAATCTAGTGACCTCATTCGTCTACGTCTGCACCCAGCGACTGAATGTAGCTGGAGAAAACTATCCAATTGATCTGAGAGTCTCACCTGATTATCTGTGAACATAGCTCTCCACTGCTTTCTCCACACTGCTCAGCGATCCTATTTACACTTCTCTACAGTCTCCAAAACAATTATTAACAGCTCCTTCCTTCTCAAATCTCTTCCCCACTCCTGACTTTCACTTAATAATCTCACCTCACACTTCACTGAGAAAACAGAGTTAGGTAAGGAGGAAATCTCACCTTCTTGCCTCTCTGCACTTGAAACCACAAGACCAGATCGCTCCCCCTCAATGGCAGCAGTGACCCTCCTACTGAAGGTGACCCCTCTGCTCACTCTCTGCAGTCTCTCCTGCCCTTCTTAAAGATGCTGACCCAGGATGTAAGCCTCTTCCCAGCAGGACTAGTGTATCAATCCTTTTCTATCAGCAAGCAACATCCTCGTGATCTCTCGTTTCACAATCTAAACGAGCCCTGTGGGATCCATTCCCCAGGTATGTCAGAACTTGAAAGATGGAGATGGTGCACACCGATGGGATAATAATGCAGGGTCTGCTGGAGGTCCTGTCATGGGGGTTCAGAATGCCAGGTGCCACTCCCCGGCTGTGGATGGGCTTCCCGGCCCACTCTTGTACCTTCCTTCCATCTTTCTTCCAGCTCTGTGGGAGAAGCCATTCCTTCCCTCAATGACCACCCCCAGGAACTTTTACGTGGACGAGCACACCATAGTCCAGGTGCCCATGATGCTGCAGACTGATCAGAACCACTGGTATCTGCATGACAGGTACCTGCCCTGCTCGGTGCTGCGGATGGATTACAAAGGAGACGCAACGGCACTTTTCATTCTCCCTCACCAAGGCAAAATGAAGCAGTTGGAAGAGGTGTTATCTCTAGAGATACTAAGGAGGTGGAACAACTTGCTCCAGAAGAGGTAATGAGTGTGCCACCTGGGGCTGAATCTACTCTACTACCCTTCAAATGTACCTTTCCAATGAAAGCCAGTGGCCCCAAATAGTAAGCAATCATCACGCAGAACTCTCATGTACTCCGAGATTGTCCCTGGGTTTCCCTAAACAGTGAGCTTTCCTGCTATATTTAAAATCAGGGGAAAGAGAATTGTGCTATGCATCCCGAGTTCTAGGTCTACCTCTTCCTCTGCCCAATACCTGGGTCAAGTTCATTTTTCCCTCTGAGGTTAACCTCTGTGCAAAGAAAGAGATAGCCCTCTGTCCAAGAGGGCTGGACTGAGCTGGCAGGGGGAGGTCAGGAGAACTCTATCCACCCACCCAAGAAATTAGCAAGGATATTCTCCATCATGCTGGGGCTATGAGTAGAAAAAGCTTCCAACCATATATAAGAAAAGGACCGCAGCCCAAGGCCACATGTGGATGTAAAATTCACACAACTCTTATGGTGGTAGGAATCTAATCCAAACAAATGAACTGGTTCAAAACAAGTGAAACCCCACAGGGCTCCAGCAGAGGCAAAGGCAAACTGCCACACAGGGAGATTTACACCCATCTTCCTGGGTACCTGCAGTGGCACAGGAAGCAACCTCTGCAGAAGAGGAGGTCCCCCAGACAGCAGGCCATGGGGACAAAGAGCCTTCAGCCTCTGTGAGCACTTGTGCTGGGGCAGTGTGAGTCAGCCAAGGGGCATGTGGGTACAAAACTCAGATGCAGCAGAAAGGCCAGGAGTGGGGGGTCAGCAAGGAGAGCTCAGCTTAGCGAGGATCCCTGGCTTGTTCATGAATCTAATGTTTTAACCCAATGCCCCTTTTAGGACTTTTTACAGGAAACTCGAACTGCATTTCCCCAAGTTCTCCATTTCTGGCTCCTATACATTACATCAGATTTTGCCCAAGCTGGGCTTCATTCATCTGTTCTCCCCTTGGGCTAACTTCTCCGGCATCACTGACCAGTTGAACCTGCAGGCGCCCAAAGTAAGTCATTAATATTCATCAACCTCTAGAGACCTAGGTGAGGACCTCCTGCCCTCGGGAGCTCTCCCTGTTCCCACATAAAGTCTCCGAGCCTGAGCATGTTCAACCATCCACAGGCATTGACATCCATGAACCCACTGGCTGCATGTTGGGTGTGGTGCTCAGTGCTAGAGATACAGAGTGGACCCAGTTCCTGCTCTCAGAGAGTCTCTAGGTCTAACCAGAAAGAGGACATCTCATGGATCAGTGGTCCCCAACATTTTTGGCACTAGGGACTAGTTTCATGGAAGACAATTTTTCCATGGACACTTGGGAGGGAACATTGCATTCTCATAAAGAGCCTATAACCTAGATCCGTCCCTCAGCTGTGCTGTTTACAATAGGGTTTTTGCCCCTATGAGATCTAATGTCACCACTGATCTGAGAGGAGGCAGCGCTCAGGCAGCGATGTGAGCAACGGGGAGCAGCTGCAAATACAGATGAAACTTTACTCACTTGTCCACCACGCATCTCTTGCTGTGCAGTCCAGTTCTTAAGAGGCCACAGATTGGTACCCCCAGGGGTTGGAGACTGCAGTCATAAATAATGACACTAGAAAGAGATAAATGCAATGATAAAGACAGAGGAAGGGTACAAACCAGTCTGGGACGGGTGCATCTGTGTCAAGGAGATGTCTTAGTCAATAAATCAAGGTCAAGGACCTTAGTCAAGGTCACAATGACTTCGGCTAAGAAAAGCAAAAGTGCATTAAAGAGTTAAAGTCTTGAGTTTAAGAGTTGGAATTCTGATCTGCCTCTAATGCTATCCAGTGCTGGGGAGGACCCAGTTTCTGAATTAATTTTCCTCATCTTTAAAAAGGACATAATATGGTTAGACACAGTGGCTCAGGCCTTTCAGCTTCTGGGCCACCCTCCAGAGGCTGAAAGGGGAGGATCCTTTGAGCTCAGGAGTTCAAGACCAGTCTGAGCAAAATGAGACCCATCTCTACTAAAAATAGAAAAAGTAGCTGGTCATGTGATAGGCACCTGTAGTTCCAGCCACTCAGGAGGCTAAGGCAGGAGGATTGCTTGAACCCAGGAGTTGGAGGTTGCTGGGAGTTAAGCTGATGCCATGGCATTTTAGTTCGGGTGATGGAGCAAGACTCTATCTCCAAAAAAGAAAAAAAGGATGTACTACTACTGACCTCAAAGCATGGTGATAAAGATTAAGTAAGATAACACACGCAGAGCACTAGGGGGGAGTAAGTATACAGTGTACTTATAGTGACAGCTGTCATTATTGTGTCTGATAGAAGGCCACCCAGCTCAACCACCCACCTAGTAGAGAAATCCATGCTGTAATCTCCCCTATGAATGGCTTTGCAAGCTGCAATGTGCAGCATTGCTTACCAGCAGTTTCACTTCTCCCAGTCTTGTCTGGGCCCCCTCTTATGTTGTCTTGGACATAAAGCCTGTGATTTCCCACCCTTAGAGTTTCCACAAGGCCACCCTGGATGTGAATGAGGTCGGCACCACAGCTACAGCAGCCAGCAGCTTCTCAGTCGGATTCTTATCAGCCCAGAAGAATCACCGAGTCTTAAAGTTCAACCGGCCTTTCCTTCTGACAATCATTTCCACCAGCACCCAGGGTGTCCTCTTTGTGGGCAAGGTTGTCAACCCCACAGAGCCCTAGGCCCCTGCCCCAGGGCTGGCTTATCTGTCACCAGCAGGAGAATGTGGCTGGGGGGCTGGGTGTGAGCAGCTCCATGGAGTGGAGACCAAGAAGATGCCGAGATATTGAAAAGACGGTGTTGGCCAGGGGGAAGGGTATGGGTAGCACCAAGATGGGCATGGTCTAGACACCCAGCTCCTGGAGCCACTCAATCTGAGGCAGACATCTAACCTCTTGGACCAAGTTTCCACCACTGGGCAGTGGGGAGTTGTATGGATTAAACAAAATGATGACTATGAAGAGAATGGTTCAGAGAGTTACACATAGTAGATACTCAAGAAATGTGTCCTCTGCCTGTCCCTCTTGGGTTTGCCTTGTATTCTCCCCTATGTACCAGATCCCAGATACAAGGTAAGAGGAACCCCAAGTTCCAGTCAGTTGCCTAGAAGGTGCTAAAGGGGGGACAGCCAGCTGCCCCCAGGCAAGGCCAGCACCTTGTTCCAGAGCAGGGGCTGAGAAGGCTTTGGCTGAGCACCAACCATCTTCGACAGAGACCTGGTCCAGAAAGCTTAGTGAGGCACTGCCTCCACCTGCGGCCACAGAGATGTGGTCAGGATCTCTCCCAGGACAGAAGGCTATGGTCACAGAACATGCTAGGCATGCAATGGACCCCAGAGCCCTGTCTGTGCTCTAATGTGTTCTCAAACTTCAGGCAAAGCTCTGTTCCTCTTGGGGCAGATACACTTCTCTGGCCGGGGCACTATGGGTTTGTCTTGATGGCCAGGTGCCAGCAATAGGCCAAGCTCCAGAAAGGCCGGCAGTCCTTGACCACGGACATAGAGTTCCCTTAGACAGTTAGAGTTGGGAACAGTCCGGCCAGGAGGATTCCCCACTCTCCTCTTCCTGAGTCCAGCTCACCCTCTGCTTTGAGGTCCACAGTTCCCCCAAAGCTTTGCTATCAGTCCTAGCCATAAGCCATGCAGCCCATTTTGCTGTCATTCAGTGCAACATCCCTGTTGCTGGCATGATCAACATCAGAATTACCAGTTTCAAATCCCAACTCTACTACTTAGAAGCTGTGTGATCTTGGGGAAGTCATTTAATCTCTCTGGGCCACAATATCTTCATCTAGATGGTATAACATGTGAAAATTAAGCAGTTAATGTATACATGAAGTCTTAAAGTAGTGCTGTGCAAACATCTGCTATATTATCATTCCCACGGCCCCAGACACTCAATGCTGCCACAGCTCGCTCTGAGCTAGGATCTCTCCCCATCAAATCTAATTGATATCTGAAGGGCCCTCAACACTTCTCATCATGGCACTTTTACTACTTGGCAAAACAGACCCAGAATCCCAGTGGCGGGGGGGAGGGGGTTCAATACTGCCCGAGTTTTGTAGGTTCTTCTCTTCCCAATGCTGGTGACTGCAGTTCTTAACTGAGCTTCCAGAAGGTTCTAGATAAGCATTCAGCCCTCTAGCTCTCTAGGGTAGGATGTCACTTCACAGTCTGTTCTGGACTGGAAGGAGGGGGCTGTTATTTGGGGACAGCTCAAGGAGTCTTCTCAGCTTCAGGAATGGTGTTCACTCACCACATCCCCTCCAAGGGGCTTACTCAGCGTCCAGGAGGCCTGTAGCCAGTTCTGAAGACTCTGCATGAGCGTGAAAACAGAACCCAGCTGCCCCAGACCCTTGGGCTCTGGCAAATAGGTCATCTCACTGTCAGAAATACAGTTTTCAATGGTAACCAAGGAGAGCCAAGGCTGCAGAGTCAGCTTTAACACTGACAGTTGTTCGAGTTGAAATAGTTCAGGGATTATGCGACATGGTCCCCAGCCCAAATAATACTACAACTCCAGGCATAGGTTTGTTGCCAAGAAGCCAGGAAACCAAAATCCAGAGTAATACATAAACTCCTTTTATACAGTGGATACACCATTGCAGAAGGAAGAAGGGAAAGGGAAGACAGGGGGTTCTTCTCCCTTCTTGGCAGAGGATCTGGCCTCAGGAGACTGCTCCAGAAGAGAGGTCCCTAACAGGAAATGGCTGAGCTCCACCGTCCTGTATTAATCACACAGCTCCAGCTGCTTAGCAGAACCTCTGCAGTGAATGTTCCAGAACCCCCAAGGCCCTCTAGGACCCAGAGGAGTGCACTCTCTCCTTTCTACCCCCTGGTTTTACTAGCTGAAAACAAGCCCGATATGCTCAAATATTGATCCATTTCCCTCATACCTGCCTGGGAAATTGGATTCTGTTTTTCAACAAGTAGGTAAGAAGTAAAATCAAGCCCAGACTGATTCACTCCTACCTCTGCTCCTCCAGAGGCAGATGGATGCAGAAAAATCCAGAATCAAAAACAAGACTGAAAGAAGGCCAAGGTCTAGGGTTCCCATGGCAATGGCACTGCCAGGGCGGTGTGGGAATAAGTGGATGTGATGCACGGACAGAAGAGGAGCAAGTCTCCCTCAGCTTAGCCTTGAGAGCGGAGCTACCTTGTTCTGACGGTTCTCACCCCTCCCTACTCAAAAACAGCCAAGGACTCCCAACTGCCTACGAGATAAAATTCAGAGGCCCCTATCTGAGTCAAGGCCCTCCCTGCCTCTCCTGCCTCAGTCCTTCCTGTTGCTCTCACACACCTGGTGATCACAACTGCAGGAAGTCTTGATGTTTTCTCAGGGTGTCCAGATTGTGCCACCTCCAAACCTTTGCTCCCGCAAGTGGCAACAGGAAGGTGGAGCGCAGCCATTTCCTTGGAGATGGGATCTCCAAGAATCTGAATCCCACCAAGATCTCACTTTTTTTTTTTTTGGAGAAAGAGCCTCAAGCTGTCACCCTTGGTAGAGTGCTGTGGCATCACAGCTCACAGCAACCTCCAACTCCTGGGCTTAAGCAATTGTCTTGCCTCAGCCTCCCAAGTAGCTGGGACTACAGGAGCCTGCCACAATGCCCAGCCACTTTCGGGTTGTAGTTATCATTATTGTTTGGCAGACCCGGGCTGGATTTGAACCCGCCAGCTCTGGTGTATGTAGCTCGTACTTTAGCCTCTCAAGCTACAGGCGCCAAGCCACCAAGAGCTCACATTAACACCTCATCTCCTCTGACTGTCATCCTGCCATCAGACATGGTTGGCCTGAGAAGAATTTCTGGCCTCAGCCCCAGATCTCTATTAGATGGGACATCTATAAGGCAGGGTCCCTTCTCCCTACGTTCCTTCCATTTACCTGGCCCCAGTGCCAGCTACAGTTGACGCCCAACTGATAAATTTGTCAAACACAGGAATGCATAAATGAAGAGAAATGTTGAGCTGGGAGCAAGGTTGCTTAGCTGTTTGAACTACAACACCACCCCTTGCCCTGGAATTGATTGGGTAAATATTGAGTTCAGCTCCTCAGATTTCAAAATTCCCTTTTGAAGCATTAAAAAGTAAATAAACAAATAATAAAAGGACTCCATGTAGGAGATCTTGCCTCTTGGAAGCAGTGCTTGGACGCTCTTTTATTCATTTATGACTCACTTATGGGGTCTCTTGTTTATGTGGCACTTGTTATACTATTAGGCAGGCAAAGCTTTTTGAAGTCAACAGTGAGCACTCAGAAAGCAGCGTGTGCTTGTGAGTCCAGGATTTTTCCTCCTACAAGAAAAAAAAAGTCCTTCTGTACTTTGCAGTGGGTGGGCAGAGGGAGGCAAGGACAGAGCCTGGTGCCCACGAGACCCTGGATTTCACTGGAGGCTGCCGGGTTTGTGTGACTCTCACAAGCAAGTGTCTAGAGAAACGCAGTGTGGGCTTACTCACTTATTCATTCTTCCATTCCACAATTGCTAAGTGTGGCTTGGATGTGTTTGAGAAAAAAGAAACTTTTTTCCTGCTGACATGCTCAACGCAAGACTTCATCCCTGGTCATGAAGGTTGTAGGGGGTTTCTACCCACCAACAACCGATTGTCCAGGGACACTGACTGTGTTCAATTCAATTATTCAGTTCAATTCAATTCAATTCTGATGCCATCTACCTGCAGATAAAGTCTGATGCTACAGGTTAAGGGCTCCGTCCACAAGACTGTCCCCATTTCAGATGTCGGTCATTAGTAGTAGGCCGTAACCTATACCTCTGACCTAGACCTCTGACCCCGTAAATCAGGGTTCCCATGATTTCTCTCCTCAGGTTCAACTAATTAGCTAGGAGGGCTCACAGAGCTTAGGGAAATTCTTGAATCTGCCTATTTATTTCATTAATAAAAGATACAAAGGAACAGCCAGATAAAAAAAGATGCCTAGGGCAAGGTGTAGGGAAGGATGGGGTGCTTCCACGTCCTCTCTGAGCACCGCCCCCCCCGTAGGAACCTCCACTGTTCAGCCATCCCAAATTCCCCAAACCCTGCCTGCTGGGTTTCTGCAAAGGTCTCTCTACAGAGGTGTGATTGATCACATCATTGGCCACCAGTGATCAGCTCCACCTTTACCTCTCTCCCCTGCAAGGACTGAAAGTGCTGATCCTCTAATCACGTGGTTGGCTACCTTAGTAACCAGACCCCGAGGCTGTCTAGGAGCCCACCGATATGCTCTTCTTTAGAACAGCTGGTCCCGTCACCAAGGGACTTCCAGGAGCTCCATGACAGATGCTCCTAGCACTCAGGGGGTCACAAAGATCCTAGGAGCTCTATGTCAGGAACCAAGGTCAAAACCAAATATGAAAATAAAAGATTCTCCTAGATCCCCTATCTACAAGGGTTTTAGAAGCTTTGTCTCAGGAACCAGGAGCACAGACCAAATATATATTTCTCATTATATCACAATTATCACAAGTCATTTCATGCGAGACCCAGAAGGACCTCCACAGTATAGGGAAAGGTGATCGAAATTTAGAGCCAGACAAGGCTGCAGTCCCAGCTTCTCCATTTACTACATGTCATGGGCAGTCACTGTGTTTGGATTTTAATTTTCTCGCCTGAAAGTGGCAATGTCATCTGGTCACGGAGACCTGCTGCCACAGATGGCCCTGGGATCTGCTTGAAGACACAGACCTGGGGGCCGCTGGCTTCTGATTCCAAGTAGAGCAGGAAGGAGTCTGCCCCTCCCTGACTCCCTGGAAAAGCAAAGGGCCTTCCTTGGAGAAGGGGCTGATCTAGTACTAACGGTTCCCATGTTCTGAGCAACTGCAAGGAGCATGGCAGAGGCCACAGAGCATCCATGTAGAGGCCCTGGACTTTGGAGCTAGGACGCCCGAATTCGGATCTGAAACCCACTAATTACTGAGTGTGTGTGGTTGCTATGACTGCTGTACTGAAGTACCGTACACTGAATGGTCTAACCAACAGAAACATGTACTATATCACAGTTCTGGAGGCCAAAATCTGAGATCAGGCTGTTGGTGCCTTCTAAGAGTCATGAGAAAGCACCTGTTTATGCGTTGGCTTCTTTCTTGTAAGGGTCCTTGTGGTTACAACTGGGACCCACCTGGATGGTCCATGACAATCTCATCATCTCCACATCCTTTAATTTAATCACAAGTCCCTCTTACAGAAGGAAATATTCAGAGGTTTGGGGGTATTAGGATGCAGCTATCATTGGGGTTCCATTCATTATTCACCCCACCCCTGGTATGCAACATGACGTCCACCCTATAGACATGCTTTGGAAACATCTAGCTCAGTGAGTTAAAGGACACTTGCTCATGTCACACGGTGTAAATGGGAAGAAAGCAAAACCTAGACAGCAGGGACCCAGCCTCGCCTTGTTAACATCTCTCCTCATTAGCTGTGTGGCCTTGGCTGACGGTCTAACCTGTTCTGTCTTCTTATCATTCAGTGGGAAGGAATTGTGAGGACACCAAGCACAAAACAAAAGCACAGTGCCCAGTAGTAATTGTGCTGGTCTCCAGGTTGGGGCGGAGATCAGTGTCTCCCTCGCAGGGCTGTCAAGGATCAGAACATAAGTGCTTTGATGAACATAAAGCCCTTGATTTAATGTGTAGTGTCTTTTAAAGTGTCAATAAGGCTCGGCGCCCGTGGCTCAATGGGCTAAGGCGCCAGCCACGTAAACCTGAGCTGGTGGGTTCGAATCCAGCCTGGGCCCCACCAAACAACGATGACGGCTGCCACCAAAAAATGGCCAGGCATTGTGGCGGGCGCCTGTGGTCCCAGCTACTTGGGAGGCGGAGGCAGGAGACTTGCTTGAGCCCAGGAATTGGAGGTTGCTGTGAGCCATGATGCGATGGCACTCTATCCAGGGTGACAGCTTGAGGCTCTGTCTCAAAAAAAAAATAAAACTGTCAATAAATTCTAGTATGTTCCATCCTTGGTGAATCCAAAGACCCCATGACTGGACCCCAAAATCACGAAGAAGGAAAGGAAATGTCCTAGAGGTTGTGGAGGGATCTGGCTCTCTGAGCACCAAGGATGCTCCCCCAGGCACTACCTCTGCTGCTCTGCCAGCTCCAACCCCACCTGCGGCCACATGACCTTCTGAGATTAAGGCCTCAGGGACCTTGGAAACATAGCAAGGCCTGAATCAGCCCCTTCACCTGGGAATTGCTCTTGAGAGTGTGGGACTGAGTTCTGGAACTCTAATTTCAAGGTAAAAAAGGACAGTTTTGTTGAGCCCACAGAAATCCTACAGACAGCCTTTTTTTCTGAACAAAAAGCACTAGCCTTGGAGTTAGCCACCTGGGTACTAACCCCACTCTGCCCCTAATCTGTTGCATGACTTTCAAAATTCCCTTCATTACTCTGAGCCTCAAGTCAGTTTTTGGTGCAATCATGGAACTGGGTACGGTGAACCCTGCTTCTAGGCCATGGTGAAATTCTCTCAATCCCTCTCATTTCCACCAGAATCTGATCACTGGAGTCTGTGGGGGAGCTCCCAGGCTCAGGCATGCCCTCCTGAGGATCTACAGAAAATTTGCTACAGAAAACACAGGAATCCAGCCCAGTAAAAGGGAAGGTTTGCTAGAAATATCCCTTCCCCTGCCTCTGCTCTTCCAACCTCCTGAACTGTAAACAAATAAATTTATGCAGTGCCTGATGGCCTCTTTGGCCTGTCCAGGACTGCCAATTGCCATTCCAGGCAGGGAGTGGCAGATGTACGTCTGGGGGGACAGTGAGTGGGTGGCCTGCTCTGAGCTCTGGCTCAAGTGACTTTGCCTGCAGCCCACCTGCTGGCTGGAAGTTGCCAGGACAGGAAAGGGCTGGCCAGGGTGGGGCCAGGGAGGGGTGGAGACAAGGTCTGCTGTGGTCAGTGACAAAAGCTAGCTGTAATCCAGTCAGCCCTCTGCCCTTGTGTCAGCCTGACAGACTGCCACCTCCACTGTGTGGACACTTGGCCACAGGACAGAGTAAGTACCAACCCTGCAACGGGAGGTCCCAGGGACTTGAGGGTATTCAAGGAAAAGTGAGGGTGGACTCTAAAGTTATGGGGTGTGGAGGGCTTCAAAGCTCTGGAGCAGTCCCAGAGTGTAGGAAAAGGCTCTGCAATGTCTGGGACGGATCGCGGGTCCTGGAGGCTGCTGAGATGAATCTCCCAGTTGCGTGACCTTCGGCCGGACACTAAATTTAGCTGAGCTTCAGTGTCCATATAGGTAAGGTGGAAATTATTACAGCTTCTGCACAAAGATTAAACACAGCAGTGGTTCTCACCCAGGCACATCTGGTCATGTCTGTGGAAATGCTGGAGGGGGGTTGTTGGCACCTAGTGGGTGCTGCTAAACATCTCCAGTGCACTGGACAGCCCCGCTACAAAGCAAGATTGTGCTCAGGGTGTCAGCAGGGCCAAGGTGGAGAAACTCTGAACTAAGGCAGTGGGGACAGAATGTCTGCTAGACAGGAGGCGGTCTGTAAATGGCAGCGTGTTCTTGGAGACTCGGGCTTTTAGAAATCAGAAAAAATTACCAAATACGATCTGTTTCCCTGAGCATCTGGCTGCCACCCAGGACACTCAGGGTGGCTACTCGTGAGTGAAAGGAGATGTTCGACAGTTTGCTAAATAAGCAAAAGGTAGAAATAAAGTGAGTGGAATTTTCAGTTTTTCTAAGGATGGAGATCTTAAGAAATGCAGCAATAAAAGGGGAAACTGCTCCCCTGGGCCAACATCCTCACTCACAGATCAGGACACTGAAGCACAGAGACATCCGGAAGTGATGGTCTTGGTTATGGCCTTGATTATGGCGCTGTGTCCACAGGTGTTGTTGTAACTGAGGCCACCCAAAGAAAAACTCGGACCCCCACTTTGGGTACAAATCAGATAATGATTTATTTATACCTGCACAGGTGGACCACTGCCCCAAAGGGCAAGCGACCCCAAAGAGAAATGCAGGCAGCCTTTTATACCCTTTTTGTGCTGATGTGGCAAAGTAAGCATATACAAAAGCAGAACATGGCTGATTACAGGACGGGGTTACCAGGTAGTTGGCTCAGGGGGAAGCTGTGTGGCAGCTCAGGGGGGTAACTCAGTAACCATGGGGACAATTTGGAAAGCCTAGTACCTGAGAAACTCAGTTACCTGGGAAACTCTGCTTGAGTGAGCTTCCACCATTGTTTAGCTGGCTAGGGGGGGTTGAGTTAAGTTTCTCATCATTGTGTTTAGACATTGCCACCATTGCTAGGGAGTCAGGGAACTCGGAGAACTTCCTTGTCAGAAACCTGTTCTCAGAATTAAACCCAAAATGGGGGTTTGAAACAGACGGGGACTCAGGCTGAAACAGTTAGGGGCATTTAGGGTTCTTCTTGCCGGGTCAGTTACTACAGTGTAACCTTGCCAATGCAAGGTGTGGACATTATTCTGTGTGAGGTCAGACAATTAAGTTTCCGAACTCATCCAAGAAAAAGTGTTGCATATCTCATTGCTAAATATCACTGTGGTTACCAGATGGCTACCAGGAGTACTTTGAAGGAATAGTAATGATTCAGTAATGAGGTATGTTGTACTTTTTCTAGGACAGGAGTTTGCAAATTTAATTGTCAGACCTTGTACATACGTACAGCTTTTTTTTTTTTTTTTTTTTGTAGAAACAGAGTCTCACTTTATCATCCTTGGTAGAGTGCCATGGTATCACACAGCTCACAGCAACCTCCATCTTCTGGGCTTAGGCAATTCTCTTGCCTCAGCCTCCCAAGCAGCTGGGACTACAGGCACCTGCCACAACGCCCAGCTATTCTTTTGTTGCAGTTTGGCCAGGGCCAAGTTCGAACCCGCCACCCTCGGTATATGGGGCAGGCACCCCACCCACTGAGCCACAGGTGCCGCCCCATATGTACAGCTTTTTTAGGGCAGTTATACCTCAATCAAGCAGAAGTTGAATGACAGGGAGGGAGTTATTCAAGGTCACCCAGCTAGGGGGCCCTGGAGCCAGGAAGGACTCAATTCTGCATGCCCAGCCTGGCTCTGCTTCCATTGCTCTGTGTTCAGCTTGTGGTCTAACACCTCTGAATTACAGAGGAGCAGGCAGGAGTCTGTTCATTCATTCATTCATGTATACTTTCATCCCACAAAGGCTTATGGAGCACTTTCTCTGTGACCACAAGGTCTGGGAGCTGAGAACAGCACAGATGCGGGTCTTCTCTGGTTGGAGCACATACCCTATGGGGACACAGGCCGAAATGAAAGATGTCATCAACAGTGGCACATAGATAATTGACGAGCCTTTAAGAGAAACAACTGGAGGTCCTCTAGAAAAGTGGAAAGGGGAGAGCCCAGCATGGTAGGGTATCATAAAGAAGTGACATATAAGTAGAGACCTGAGGCATTAGAAAGGTCAGGAAAGGATCAGGAGAGATAGCAGAATATGCAAAGGGGGAGTGGGAGGGACAGAGCCTGGTGTGTGTGAGCAATTAGGAAAAGAAGAGTGAATCCTGGGGGTCTCATGCAACCACGGGCAGAGTGGGTCCAGGTGCAGCTGGCAAGAGCCAGGTCACATGGGGCCTCTAGGTTAGAGCACAAATCAGGATCAGATTTTACACCAAATGCTGGGGATGTCATGACTGTGTTCAAAATTGAAGGGGATTCTTTTATACACCATATAGAATGACCCCTCAGGCAAAAGAGGAAGAAGCCACTCGGTAGTCCATGTGAGCGATGGAGCGGGGGAGGTTCTATGACTGGAAAGTGAAGAAAAGGCAGCAGATTTAAGACCTGTTTTGAGGTAGAACCTACCAAGCCTTGCTGACGTGGTGCAGGCAAGAGATGAGGTCAAGGTTACTTCTCCCAGGAAGCTCTGCTCCCAGGCCTGGTTCCATGGCTGGAACAGGCTATTCTGTTTCACTTAGCCCCAGTTTTTCATCTATAAAACGGGGCTAATAAATGCTTACTTTCAATGAAGATGTAGAAATATTTTACTTTGATAAATGCACTAATATTTTCTCGAGTGTTTAATAGGTCCTTGATAAATAGTGGTTTTACTAAAAAATAGAAAAAAGAGAGTAGGCCTGGATGGAGCAAGATTTCTGGATCCTGAACCTGCAGCCCAGGGGAGGCTGAATGAGCCTGCCGCCCTCTGCAAAAAGACCCTGGTCTCCAGGGAGAAGCAGCTGGGGTGGTGGACAACTGTTGGCCACAGCACGTGGCAGACCAGGTGCTGCTGATAAAGAAACTGAGACCCAGAAAGTGGCAGGGTCCTGCCCAGGGGATCTAGCCAGCTATCCCGGGTTAGCTGTCCCTGGGCAATCTCCAAGCAGGAAATTCCCTGCCTCAGCCGCTATTCTCTGAAAGCCTTTCTTTTAGGGTAATTATCAGCTCAAAGTGAATCTGTAGGAGGTTGAACTGAATTGTTTCTTTAGCAGCATTTCGATACATGAATGGGTCTAACACTTGGCAGGAGAGAACATATTGTGCTGGAAAATAGACTAGTTTAGAGAAGACAGAGATTAAACCACCCACCCACGTCCTCCAGAGACCTCCAAAAGGCAATTTTCAGGCTGGGAACAGACAGGAGTATCAGCCTTGAATCCAAATGAGGCTTCTTAATTATCTGCAGATTGGGGCTATTCCTGGCTGCTGAGTTGGGGATCACCAAAACAGAAAGATATGACAGAGGGACAGAGGAGGCAGGGATCTACAGAAGCCAGATGCTGTGGCTGTTCAGAGCGTGAGCTCGAGGGCTCAGACCTAGGGCTGAGTCCAAGCTTTGCTACTATTAGCAGGTGACTCAACCTCCCTGAACCTTGCATTGCCCATCTGTGACATGGAGCTAGTAATAGAATCTATCTTCCGTGGGGGTGAAAGGCGGAAAGAGCAGATGCGTCAAGACCACACAGCACCTAACAGGGGCTGCAGGTACCACACCCGACTTCTGAGGCCCTTGGCTTTGATCCTGGGTGGCTGTGTATTCTGCAGGCAGAACATTGGAACATTAGCCACCTTCTTGGAGCTCAAGGTGCAATTTGGAGGCTGAGGTTGGTGAGGGTGACCTGCCCGAGCTACTTGACTTCACTCAGACAAAGACAGGCCTGTGGCCCAGGTCCACCCCACTGCCAAGCCCAACGGCCACTATGCAGGCAATTTCCTAGGCAGCTGTTTGGGGCCCTTTGGAGTCTGGTTTGTTTGGTCACATATGATGTGGCAGGCTGTCCCTGCTTGCCCAGGTCTGGGAGGCTTGATGACATTTGCGAGGGAGAAGCCAGTGGGATTCACTCTGCTGCTTGGAATTAGCTGGCTGGGCTGCTGCCAGGTTCCCACAAAAGTGTGTGTGTAGAAAGCACGTGCCACGCACAACAGCTGAGGAGATGTGGGGCTTTGGCTTCCACAACATGTACTCCCCAAGCACGTCACGGTGAAGGCGCTGTTATTAACTCCATCCTACAGGTGGGGAATGGTGGCTCAGGGTGTAGCTGACCACTCAAAATCACACTGTGAGGACACAGCAGGCCTGAGATTTGGACCCAGGCAGCCAGCTCCAGAGCCGGCTCTTCCTGGCTTCGGAGGGGAGGCACCTGCCCCCCCCCCTCCCCGTAGACAGAAGGCGCTAGCGTGGTCACCACAAAGCTTCCTGGGGGGAGTAGAAGGAGGAGGGAGAGGAGGCCTGAAGGTCCGTGGCAGGAGTGACGGAGGACCCCACAAAGGCCTGCCCAGGAAGCCCCACAGAGACAAAAGGCAATAGCGTCTTTGTCTAGAAGTTGAAGAGAGGAGTGGTCTTGACAGGCTTGGGCTGCCATAACAAAGGACTGCAGACGGGGCTTGCACAACAGAAATGGCTTTTAAAATTCTCCTGGCGGCTGAGGGTCTCAGGTTAAGGTACCAGCAGGCGTGGCTCCTTCCGAGCCCTCTCTCCTTGGCTTGATGTCTGCTTGCGGTGTGTTTACATGGTTTCTCTCTGTACATGTCTGTATCCTGACCTCCTCTTTTTTGAGACAAGGTCACCCCCTGTTGCCTCAGCTAGAGCACAGTGGCATCAGCCTAGCTCATGGCCACCATAAACTCCTGGGCTCAAGTGATCCTCCTGTCTCAGCCTCCTGAGTAGTTGGGACTACAAGTGCCCACCACCACACTCAGCTAGTTTTCCTAATTTTAGTAGAGACGCGGGGTCCTCACTCTTGCTCAAGCTGATCTCAAACTCTAGGCCTCAAGTGATCCTCCTGCCTTAGCCTCTCAAAGTGCTGGGATTACAGGCATGTGCCACTACAGTCTGCCTCTTTTTTGTGTAAGGACACAGCCATATTGGATTAGGGCCCATTCTAGTGACCTCATTTCAACTTAATCACTTCTTTAAAGGCCCTATTTCCAAATGCAATCACATTGTGAAGTATCAGGAGTTATAACTGCAGCCTATGAACTTTGGAGTGGAGGTTCACAATGCAGCCCGTAACAGAGGGGAGAGAAGTTGGGATGCTTACATTAGGAGAGCAGAATTTCCTTGGAGGGAAAGAGGTCTCTGGGGGAAACAGTGTGGCTGAGAGCGGCCCCCAGGGGAAGCAGACTGATGAGCATCTTGGTACCCTGCCTGTCGCAGAATGATGTTCACTCTGTTTGCTGAATGAATGGGATAAATCCAGCAGTGCCGAGGGCCCTGGGGGGTAGCTGGTCTGAGCTCACAGAAGGACCATGAGGCCTCGCCACATGCCGGACACCAAAGTGAAGGCAGGAGAGCACGTATGGAAATGGCCTATAGTCCCTGGACGTTTCCAAGATGCCAACAAGGCAGAAGACAAGAACCCTCTCCCCCGCCGTCTGCCCGCACCACATGCCTTGGCATGGATGAGCAGAGGATTGTTGCTCTGGCGGCTGGGCCCCTGACTCCTCTTTCCTCTCTCCACTGTGAGATGTCCATGTCCCATACTCCCACTCCCAGCCCCACAGGTGCCACTGCTTCTCTTTGAAGCCCAGTGAACTGCACCCTACATGTTTGGAGTTGGGCAGTGACATCTCTCTGGAGTGCCAGCCCCTCTACACACTCCATCACCTGCCTCCCTCCCAGCCCTGGGAAGCGGCACTGGCCCCGTTCCCTCTCTGAGAGCACCCTCTCTTCCTTCCAGAACAGAGGGACGTCATCATGCAGCTCTTCCTCCTCTTGGGCCTCCTGCTCCTCAGCCCTGAGGCTGCCACCCTCCGCCGCCTCCATCGCTCCCGTGAGATGAGGAAGAAGGTCAAGGAGCTCCCCACAGGTCCCGCGGCTGCCCCCAGCAGCAGGGATTTCACCTTTGACCTCTACAGGGCTTTGGCCTCTGCTGCCCCTGGCCAGAACATCTTCTTCTCCCCTCTGAGCATCTGCACCAGCCTAGCCATGCTCTCCCTAGGGGCACGATCCAGCACAAAGATGCAGATCCTGGAGGGCCTGGGCCTCAAGCCCCAGGAGAGCCTGGAGGAGGAGATGCACAGAGCCTTCCAGCAGCTGCTGCAGGAGCTCAACCAGCCCAGAGACACCTCCCAGCTGAGCTTCGGCAATGCCCTGTTCACGAACCCCTTGGTGAACATTCAGGATGCCTTCCTGAGAGCTGCAAAGACACTGTACCTGGCAGATGTTATCTTCACTTACTTCGAGGACCCAGCAGAGGCCCGGAAGCAGATCAACGATTATGTGGCAAAGCAAACTAAGGGCAAGATTGTGGATTTGATCCAGACCCTCGACAGTAACGAGATCATGGTTCTGGTGAACTACATTTTCTTTAAAGGTAAGGCCCTTCGGCTCCAACCTGACTTTCTCTCTCTTTTCTGCTGCTTTTGTCAAACAGTACCCAGTTTCCTCACTTAAAGGAGTGGCAGGAGATTTAGTCCTTCCTGGTGCCTGTGGACAAACATAAAGCTGGCAAACAGCCACAGATGAGGGGGGTGCCTTGCTGCTGGGGGACACAGATCACTGCTTCCTCCCCTGGGGAGAGGCTGAATCCTGTCTCCAGCTCCCAAGGAGACCTGAGGCTGTCGCTTCCACACAGGTTATGAAGCATGAGTCTCTCATGGCCACCATACCAAAGACACCAACACCACAGCCACTCAGAACAGGATATGGACCTCAGAAAGGCCTTGCCCAGCCCCCTCACACCCAGATTCCAGCCTCTCCACCCGCCTGGGAACCAAGACTTACCCAGACAAGGACCTATTCCTCTAAAGAGTCTTCTTCCTCCCATTTGGCCAGAGCTGGCCTTCTAGTCTTCTGTCCCTGACATTGCTTGTAAACTTCCCTGCTCCTATCTGTTTTTCCTTCCAGACACTGAACCCCACGGTGCCCTGGATGGGGCCTATCTGAGGACAGGAAGGGGAGAACCACAGAGCGGGAGAGGGAAAGGGAGGGGAGGACAGGGGAAGGAGTTAAATTGCTAACACCCCCTTTCCACGGCTACACATAGTGCCTTAGACCATTAGGGCTGCCTTAACAAAAAGCATAAACCAAGTGGCTTATAAACAATGGAAATTTACTTCTTGCAGTTCTGGAAGCCGGAGTCCAAGATTAAGGCACCACAGATTTGGTGTATAGTGAAAGCTCATTTCCTGGTTCATTAATGGTACCCTCTCACAGTGTTCTTGTGTCCTCCCTTGGTAGAAGGAGCAAGGCAACTCTGTGGGGTCTTTTGTAAGGCACACATCTCATTTGTGAGGACTCCACCTCCATGACCTACTCATCTTCCGAAGGCCCACCTCCTAATACCATCATTTTGGGGGTTAGGCTTCAACATACGCATTTTGAGGGGCCACAAACATTCAGACAGTCCATTGGGGTGAGTATGAAGCTCAGATGCTAAGATTTCTTGTCCCCTTGTCCAGGGCTGTCCTCATCACACCAGAACTGTGAAATAAGCTGAGCAAGGAAGGGTAGGGCGGGATCTACCTTTGATAACTAAAAAAATCAGAAAGAATCACTGTAGCGCTTTGACCAGAAATTCCATTAGGAAGCAGCTGGAGCAGGAAGCATAGCTGAAGACTTTCCAAGGGGAAAAAAAAATCACACAATTCTAGGATCCTAATAAATATCTTTCCTAAACTTAGATCAAAATCCAGCATTGGGAAATGAGGGAAAAACAGAATCACCCAGACGTTAGGTAGCATTTTCAACCAGCCATATTTTTTATCCCCTTCACTTGGATATTTGGCCTTGAGTAATATCAAAGAGAATATTAAAGACTTTAGGAGTCCAGGGCCTCTGAAGACTAGTCTCCTTGTTTTGAAGATGTGGAAATAAAGGCCTCAAAAAAGTCCAAGTCTGTCCCCGAAGTTATAAAAAGGTTTGTATTTATATCCAAGGGGTTCAGCAATCATAGCTACTGAGGCTGCCATAAAGAAGATGATCTCTGTTGACCATATTTTCTCTCTGCACTCCATTTACAGCTGAGAATTTCTAATTCTTACACAAAGTTCCCTTCCATTTTTCCCCCATTTTCATCTTTAGCTAAGTGGGAGAAAAGCTTCAGCCACAATAGCACCCAAGAACAGGACTTCCATGTGACCCCAGAGACGGTGGTGCGCGTGCCCATGATGAACAGCCAGGACCAGTATTACTATCTCCTGGACCAAAACCTCTCCTGCAGGGTGGTGGGAGTCCCCTACCAAGGCAACGCTACTGCTTTGTTCATTCTCCCCAGCGAGGGAAAGATGGAACAGGTGGAGAATGGACTAAGTGAGAAAACTCTGAAGAAGTGGTTTAAGATGTTCACGAAGAGGTACTCTTGGGCCCCTCCGGGGCCATCCTAACCCTACATGCCCCCAAGGAGATGCATGCACCCTCAAGGGCCATCCAGCCCAACTGTGATGAGGATTCACCTAGCCAGGGAGCTGCCTCTAAGCCCAGCTAGAGGGACCAGGGCTGGACGCTGGGGTTCCTGGGGTGGTGTCAGAATGGACAGTGACCTCTGGGGACAGCCTAAGTCCATGTGAGTTCAGTGAGCCACTGCTCCAGAACAGTCTAAGGAAGGTCCTTTTCTCTTTCCAGGGAGCTTGATCTTTACCTTCCCAAGTTCTCCATTGAGAGCTCCTATCAGCTGGAGAAAGTTCTCCCCAGGTTGGGGATCAGTGACATCTTCACCTCCCATGCTGACCTGTCTGGTATCAGCAATTACCCCAACATCCAAGTGTCCGAGGTGGGTCCAAAAGATCTTGAGCTCTGCTTTCAGAGCCCTCCTATCCTATCCTATCCTATCCTATCCTATCCTATCCTATCCTCTCTCTGTCTCTCTGCCTCTGTATCTCTCTCTGTCTCTGTCTCTCCCCCTTTCCCTCAAGAAGAAAAGGTTCCACCTTATTTATTTTTTTTGAGACAGAGTCTCACTTTGTCACCCTTGCTAGAGTGCTGTGGTGTCACAGCTCACAGCAACCTCAAACTCTTCGCCTTAAGCGATTCTCTTGCCTCAGCCTCCCTCGTTGCTAGGACTACAGCCGCCTACCACAATGCCCCAGCTATTTTTTATTTGTCTGTCTGTTTGTTTGTTTGTTTAGCAGGCTCGGGCTGGATCCAAACCCACCAGCCCCAGTGAGTGTGGCCAGTGCCATAACCGCTGAGCTATGAGCGCCGAGCCTCACCTTGTGTCTTATTCTTCTTCATGCTATGGGAAGCCATATCCATCACCATGCCTTGGGTTAGAGTCCTATATTAAGCAATCAAACTAAGATTCCAGTGCTAGCCCCTTCACTTACTGGCTGTATAATGTCCAACATACACTTGAGTCTCTGAACCTCCTTTCTATGAAGTTGGAGGGTCACCTCACTCTGAGAAGTCACAAGAATTCAGTGAGAGACACATGTGCAATCACTTTCCAACCCATGTGCACTTTCCAGCCTGGTGCAGAGAAACTGTTCAATTCTTCCATTTCCCACCTGCTCCCTGGCTCAGTTAGGTGAAGCCACCATTGATGGTGATGCCCACAGGCAGAAAATTTGCCGTCTGCTGCGATGGCTTCTCCCAGTCCCTAGCAGCTAGGCAACACCTGGTGTTTCCCCCGCAGATGGTGCACAAAGCTGTGGTGGAGGTGGATGAATCGGGAACCGAAGCGGCTGCAACCACAGGGATGATCTTCACGTTCAGGTTGGCCCGTCTGAGCTCTCAAACGGTAGTGTTCGACAGGCCTTTTCTGATGTCCATTGTGGAAAACAGGAAGAACTTGATCTTCTTTGGCAAAGTCACCCACCCCTGAAGTGGGCCTTCTCCTGAAATACACAGGCATCCACAGGGGGAGCTGGGGATGTGCGGTGGCCCATCTGTCCTCTGGTAGCTAGTGTCGAGCAATGCAACAAAATAACAATAAAAAGATTGATACACTGATGATTGCTTCGTCTCACACAATTGTAAGACAATCGCCTTGGTGAACCTTGCAGAACACTCAGTCTTGCCTTTACTTTTCATCAGTGGACATTAGCCCTGAGGCCCAGAGAAGCTGGTTGACTCACCCAAACTCACACAGCATAATATTGGCAGAAAGAGGCCCAAAGTCTACACATCTTTGACGCCCATCCCAGGGTCACAAAACCCTGTAGGAGGATTGTTCTAGAAGATGAGGGCCACCGTTAGGCACATATACAAGCCTCCTGTCAACAACAAATGTCAGTTCATCTTGGTTTGGAAAAACACTGGAGTGAAAGTCTAGAATAAGAGCTACTGTCCCAGTTTTGTGACACTGAATAATGCTGTTCCTCTCTGGACCTCAGTTTCCCCACATATATAATACAATGAAGAATCAGGGCAAAGATCCAATCAATATGACTCTGGAAATCATATGCAAAGGCCAGGATATATTCTGCCAATTGTAGCTGTTTTCAAAACACTCAAGCGCCATTTATCCTTAAAGAAAAAATTCTGGACATTAGGGTGGAAGCGGCCCAATGCAGGAGCTCATCTCACTGTGGATAAAGTTATAATCTTTTTTTTTTTATTATTCTTAGTTATTTTATTTTTTTGGGGGGGTGTAGGTGATCATGTCTTTTTGCATACAGAGATAATTGTATTGTGCACATACATTTTCTTTCTTCCTGTATCTTCCTTTCTTTCCTTCCTTTTCTGTCTCATAGCTCACAGCAACCTCCAACTCCTGGGCTTAAGCGATTCTCTTGCGTCGGTCTCCGGAGTAGCTGGGACTACAGGCACCCACCACAATGCCCGGCTATCTGCCGAGG
>CAUYON010066627.1:0-12404 GCA_963573935.1 Arctocebus calabarensis | reverse complement strand
AGGAAAAGTTTTCAGCTTTACTCTATTCAGTAAAATATTAGCTGTGGGTTTGTCATAGATAGCTTCGATCAGTTTCAGAAATGTGCCACATATGCCTATATTCTTTAGTGTTCTAATTAGAAAAGGATGCTGGATTTTATCAAATGCTTTTTCTGCATCTATTGAAAGGATCATATGGTCTTTGTTTTTGCTTCTGTTAATACAGTGGATAATGTTTATGGACTTGCATATATAAAATAGACTTGCATCCTTGGGATGAAACGTACTTGATCATGATGTATGACTTTTTTGATGATAAGCTGTAATCTATTGGCTAGGATTTTGTTGAGAATTTTTGCATCTATATTCATAAGTGAAATTGGTCTGAAATTCAACTTTTTAGTTGTATCTTTTCCTGGTTTTGTTATCAGGGTGATGTTTGCTTTGTAGAACGTGTTGGGGAAGATTCCTTTCTCCTCAGTTTGGAATAATTTCTGCAGTATGGGAATAAGCTCTTCTTTGAAGGCTTGATAGAATTCTGGTGTGAAGTCATCCAGACCAGGGCATTTTTAAAAAAATAATTTTATTACATCATAAATGTATACATTAGTGCAATCATGGGGCACAATGTGCTGACTTGATATACAATGTGAAATATTTTCATCGAACTGTTAAACATAACCTTCATGGCATTTTATTAATCACTATATGAAGATATTGATATTCTACATTTAGTAAGTTTCACCAGTAACCTTCTAAGATGCACCGTAGGTGTGATCCCCAGGGCATTTTTTTTGTTGGAAGAATTTTTATTGTTTCTTTAATCTCAATGCTTGAAATTGGTCTGTTCAGGAGCTCTATTTCTTCCTGGCTAAGTCTAGGAAGAGGGTATGATTCCAAATATTGATCCATTTCCTTCACATTATCAAATTTCTGAGTATAGCGTTTCTGGTAGTATTCAGAGATGATCTCTTATATCTCTGTGGCTTCAGTTGTTATTTCCCCTTTATCATTTCTGATTGAGGTTACTAGAGATTTTACTTTTCTGTTTCTGGTTAGTCTGGCCAAAGGTTTATCTATTTTATTTATTTTTTCAAAAAACCAAGTCCTTGTTTCACTAGTTTTGTGAATGATTCTTTTATTTTCAATTTCATTGATCTCTGATTTAATTTTGGATATTTCTTTTCTTCTGCTGGGTTTAGGTTTAGATTGTTCTTTTTCAAATTCTATAAGATGGCTTGTGAGTTTATTGGTATGCTCTCTTTTTGTTTTTCAAATGTAAGCATCTAAAGCATAAATTTTCCTCTCAGAACTACTTTTGTAGTATCCCATAGGTTTTGGTAGCTTGTGTCCTCATTGTTGTTTTGCTCAAGGAAGTTAATTATTTCCTCTTTTATTTCTTACTGCACCCAACTGTCATTCAACAGAAGGTTGTTTAATTTTTGTGCCTTTGTGTGGGGTTAATGATTTTGTTGGAGTTGAGTTCTACCTTTAGTGCCTTGTGGTGTGAAAAGATGCAAGGTAAAATTTCAATTCTTTTGATTCTGTTGAGGTTTGTTTTATGTCCTAGGATATGAACAATTTTGGAGAATGTTCCATGAGGCAATGAGAAGAATGTATTTTCTTTATCTTTGGGATGGAGTGTCTATATATGTCTATCAAGCACAGTTGTTCTAGGGTCTCATTTAAGTCTCTTATATCTTTTATTAATTTCTGTTTAGAAGATCTGTCCACTCTGTAAGAGGAGTGTTAATGTCCCCTGTTATTATGGTGTTGTAGGATATCAAGTTGCTCAGACTGCCTAAGGTCTGTTTCAAGAATCTGGGAGCATTTAAGTTGGGTGCATAAATATTTAGAATTGAAATGGCTTCTTGTTGTATTTTTCCCTTGACCAATATAAAGTGACCATCTTTGTCATTTTTGACTTTAGTTGCTTTAAATCCACATGTATCAGAAAATAAGATTACAACTCCTCTTTTCTTCTGAATTCTGTTTGCCTGAAAAATTGTCTTCCAACCCTTAACTCGGAGTTTTAATTTGTCTTTTGAAGCTAGGTGTGTTTCCTGCAGACAGTAAATGGATGGCTTGTGTTTTTTAATCCAGTCAGTCAATCTACGCCTCTTCAGTGGGGAATTCAAGCCATTGACATTTATTGAGATAATTGATAAGTGTAGTAGTGTCCTATTCATCTTATTTTGTGAGAGTCCATTCCTTTGTTTTATCTTTTGCATCAGTGTGGAAGTTAGGTTCTGTCCTCTAATTTCTGAGTTCTTAATTTGCTGTTGATCCATTTTGATTGTCAGTGTGTAGAACAGGTTGAAGTATTTCCTGTAGAGCTGGTCTTGTTGAGGCAAATTTCATCAATGTTTGTATATCAGTAAATGACTTGATTTCTCCATCAATTTTAAAGCTTAGCTTCTCAGAATATAGAATTCTGGGCTGGAGATTGTTCTGTTTAAGTAGATTAAAGGTAGATGACCATTGGAAAATTTCATTAGAGAATTCTGCAGACACCTTGATAGATTTGCCCCTGTAGGTCAACTGGTGCTTACTCCTGGCAGCTTGAAGAATCTTTTCTTTTGTCTTGACTCTGGGCAGGTTCATCACAATGCGTCTTGGGGAAACTTGATTAAAGTTGAGACCACCTGGGGTCTGATATCCCTCTGAAAGGAGAGTGTCAGAATCTTTGGTGATATTTGGGAAATTTTCATTCATAATATTTTCTATTATGACTTCCATTCCCCTGGGGCATTCTTCTTCCCCTTCTGGAATACCTATAACTCATATGTTTGAACGCTTCATAGAGTCCCATAATTCTGTCAGGGAACGTTCTGCTTTCTCTCTCTTCTTTTCTGCCTCTTTAACTATCTGAGTTATCACAAGAGCTTTGTCCTCTACCTTTGAGATTCTTTCCTCTGCATGGTCTAATCTGTTGTTAATACTTTCTATTGCATCTCAAAATTCCCTAATTGACTGCTTCATTTCCCTCATCTCTGCCTTATCCTTTTTATATTCTTCTCTTAATTGATTCTGTTTTTGGATTTCTTTTTCCACTTTACCAGCATTTTCCTTCATTTCTTCCTTCGTTTCCTTGATTGTTTTCATCATCTATATTCTAAATTCCCCTTCTGACATTTCTAACATTTTCTTATAGGTGGAATCCTGTGCAGTAGCTACCTCACAGTCCCTTCGGGGGGTTGCTCTGGACTGGTTTTTCATGATGCCAGGAGTTGTCTGCTGTTTCTTCCTCATGAGTGATTTCTTTTATCTGTTTCCTTGGCCTAATATTCCTTTCATTTCCTTCTGCTCTTTAAGTTGCCGTGCCTCTGGACTAGGATTTTGATGAGTGCTTTTGGTACAGGACCAGAAGGATGAGAAGATTCAAGAGCAAAAAGGAAAAAAAGAAAGAAAAAAAAAGGAGAAAGGAGAGGGGGTTGGTAGAATCAACTATTGACAGAAAGAAGAGAAACATAGAAAGAGGGGTTCAGGAGCAATATAGGTGTACAGTAGGGTACTTTGACCCAACCTTAAGAATCCTCAACTTCTGGGCTTACCAGATTGGGGGGTTAGGCCAGCAGCCTTTTGCCAACCTGTTTGGACACAGTACCTCACCTCTACCAAGTAGAGAGGAAAAACAAAAATGCAATAAATCAAACCAAAACAAGCAAAACAAAAACTTTACGGGATAAAATTGGGGGAAAAAAAACAAAACAAAAAATAGGGGTAGAAACACTAGCAAAAATGAAGTTCTAATTGTTTAAAAAGGTAACAATGGAAAATTATATTTAACTAGAAAATGAAGAAATAAAAGAAATTTAAAAAGAAAAGAAAAATCTATAGGGAAAATGTTGAAATTAAAAACAAAAAACAAACCAAAAAAAAAAAAAACACTAAACAAAACAAAACCAAAATCAAACCAGTATATATATCTTGCTGAATATTGTCTGGGCAACAGGTGATCTTCAGGGTATGATACGTTAATCACAATGCTGACACAGCTGTACAAAATGGAAACTGGAGGCCTCTAATGATTTCTCAAACCCCATAAGGTGGAGGTCTAAATCCTCCTCAGCCCACTTAGAAGGCGCTTTAAATTGCTAACCTGGGTTAAGCAGAAGCTTTCCCAGGAAAGTGCTTGTAACTGGGATCACTCCTTAGGTAGCTATTCACTTACCCAGTGTGCCAAAACCAGTCTCAGTCTATGCCCCTGAGTGCTAAGGCTGAAAGGCATCTCAGTCCCCGCCTTTAGGCTGCTCAGTCACTAGATTACTCACTCCCACCTGATGCTTATTCTGTGACCCTGAGGGTAGAGATTGCTGGGGCAGTACTCCCACAATGGCTCCACACAACCCACAATCAAACACTGGTAGCTCCATCTGGCTCAGTGGCTCAGTCTGGGACCCTAGACAACATTCAAAGACCTCTGTACTCTTACCCAAGTTCTCCCAAGGTAGTTCATCTGAGTGCCAAGTCCAAAAAAACCCAAACAGCTCACAGGTAAGGCCTTAGCAGTTTGCAATCTCCTTGCTGCTGTACTTACAGCTGCTGGCAGGATTAGGCTGAATGAACACATGCAACCACTTTCCAGTTCTCCACTGCTTTTGCAGTCCTTATGGGGTACAGAAGTCTCATGCTGTCTCCCTGTGTCCCCAAAGGGATGTTTCTGGGCAGATTCAGATGCCTGAAGTCTTCTCTCCCCAGTCTCACCATGCCCAGTTGCAAGGAAGCTGTTACTCGGCCGCCATCTTGCTCTGGAAGTCATGTTCAGGAGCTTTTAATTCTCCTAACACCCCCAACAGTATCAATCAAGTTGTTTTAAAACAGACAGAGGATGAGGAGGCTCATGCTCTGTCTCTAAAGCTAATCTCTAGGTTTTCAAATCACATTTTCTTTCTAAATAACACTGACTCCTTCCTTTCGCTCACATTCCATCTCTATGTTCCTTTCCTTCCTCTTGTGCATCACCCTCCCATTCCACTCCACTTGACATTCTACTCAAAAAATGGAGCCCAGGCAGAATTATTAGAATAATGCAAAATATCCAAGCATTCCTATAACAATGACATCATGTGTGTGTGGTGTTATGTGCACCACTCCCCCCATCAGCCCTTTATGTGGAGGGCAATATAAGAAAGTGAATGAAATAGTTTTGTGTGAAAACTAAATGTTCAGAAGGTTAAGAATGAATAATTGTGGGAGTGATGTAAGCATTAATCTGTGGTCACACAGGAATCATGCAAGCAAAAGCAGACAATTTGCAGATGAACTGAACGAATCCTGGTCTACACAGCTGTGCAGGGTCGACGTATCTTGTAATCTTGCCCATCCTTACATCTAAGTCCACAGCCACACCAGGGGGTCAGCTACACCAACTTGTTTTCTTCAATCTAGTGTGTCTAGGGTCAGTTGGCATGAACCCATAATTTGCTATGATCCCAACACCAGTCACAATATAATTCTTTCTGATCCCCCAAAAAGGTAAATCCGGCATCCAGAAAAGTTTTCTGTTACCATCATTTGCATGCCACGTCCTATCATTCTGACCATCCCACGACTGATATTTGTGTAGGGTGTAAGTTCTGCTACTCTTAAGTATCAATAGGATTTGCAGACTCTCGAGGGGCTGCTGAAGTTGAAGTGGAGTTCTTGTTAGCCTGTCTCCTACTGAAGGCTAGCTGGTATTGTTTCTGAGCTTAAAGCATTGAAATCCTGAAATTTTATTGAACACAGTCATAATATATTTAATTCCTGCTAGTTGCCCTTTGGTCAAAAAGTGTAATTAAAGATGGTACTGGCAAGGTTTCTAAATTACCAGTGATACCAGCAGCTGACTGCACAGCTATATGAAATTCAAACCTATTTTGATATGTACCATATGCACAAATATGAATCCATCAGGGCACTTGGTGAGCTCTTTGCATTATATGGGCAGTAGAAGCTGTGGGAAACGAATAAGGGGCAATGAGAAAAATATATTAGAAAGGAAAAGATGAACACAAATCAAAATCTTAACTCAGGAGACTTGGTGCCCACATTTAATAGGACAGACTTTGGTTAGGAAAACAGGGAGAAAACAGACGTAAGATTTAAAAGTCAAAGACAAAGAAAGAGTAAAAGTGACTCAGTGTCCCTAATTATCAAAGAAATGCAAATCAAAACCACCCTGAGATATCACCTAACCCCAGTGAGAACGGCCCACATCACAAGGTACCAGAGCTGCAGATGCTGGCGTGGGTTCAAAGAAAGGGGAGCACTTATGCACTGTTGGTGGGATTGTTAACTAGCACAGCCTTTTCAGAAAGTACAGAGAATCCTCAAAGAATTAGAAGTAGACTTTCCATTTTTTTCTGGATATCCAGAAGAAAAAAATCACTTTTACCATAAGGACATTTGCACGCAAATATTGATAGCAGCTCAATTCACAATTGCAAGGACATGGAAACAACCCAAATGCCTATCAACTTAAGAATAGAATGATAAACTGTGTTGCATATATACCATGGAAAATAGTATTTAGCCATAAAAAAAGAGACTTTGCATCTTTTATGTTTACCTGGATGGATGTGAAGAACATTCTCCCAAGTAAATTATCTCAAGAATTGAAAAGCAAGCATCCTATGGTGGCACCTGTGGCTAGTGAGTAGGGCGCTTGCCCCATATACCAAGGGTGGTGGGTTCAAACCCAGCCCCGGCCAAACTGCAACAAAAAATAGCCAGGCGTTGTGGTGGGCGCCTATAGTCTCAGCTACTAGGGAGGCAGAGGCAAGAGAGTCACCTAAGCCCAGGAGATGGAGGTTGCTGTGAGCTTTGTGATGCCACAGCACTCTACCGAGGGCAGTAAAGTGAGACTCTGTCTCTACCAAAAAAAAAAAATTAAAAGCAAGCATACCATGGATTCAAGACTCTTTTGGAACTAGTAAAACAACCAGAGGCCCACATGAGAGAAAAACATAATTAAATCAAGAAGTGGGAGGGGGTTGTATGTTCCCACCTAACTGGTATAATGTAGGGGTATATGTACACTTCTTCAGTGAAAGACTCAAGAATAATTCAGACTTTACCTTACAAATGCAAACAATGTAACCTAATTATATGTGCCCTCATATCAAACTGAAATTTAAAAAAATGGCAATACCTCTTTTCCAGAATCCTTAAAAGGTATTAGATGTTCTGCTTTAAACCAGAGAGAGAGACTGCATTTGCCTTTTTTATAAGACAAAGATTTATTATAATGCAAGTCCAACCAGCACTTCGTTTTTATTTTATAAATGTTACAGATTTGCATAATATTGAAGGAAGAGGAGGAAGGAGAATGATCCTTACATTCATTGAACAAATCGACAAGAGGTTAGACTAGCAGATAATAAAAGGTAAAGGGGAATCTTTGACAAGACAACGAAATATTTCAATGGGCTCCTGGGGCTGTGATGCAGCAATCTAGACATGCTGAGCTAAATGACCTTTTGTGGGGTCCCTTAGTATGTTGAACAAATTTAAAGTATTCTATAAAGATGCCAAGGAAACCTGTCCACTAGCTGTTTCAGCTAAAAGTTCATTTTTTAAAAAACTTCATGGATTAGGCTCGATGCCTGTGGCTCAGCGGGCTAAGGCGTCAGCCACGTACACCTGAGCTGGCGGGTTTGAATCCAGCCTGGGCCCATCAAACAACAATGACGGCTGCAACCAAAAAATGGCCGGGTGTTATGGTGGGTGCCTGTAGTCCCAGCTACTTGGGAGGAGGAGGCAAGAGACTCGCTTGAACCCAGGAATTGGAGGTTGCTATGAGCTGTGATGCCACAGCACTCTATCCAGGGTGACAGCTTAAGGCTCTGTCTCAAAAAAACAAAACAAAACAAAAACTTCATGGATTAACCTCCACTATTTGAGATGCTGCATGCCTTCAGGAGACCAACCTGGAGTGAGGACTGAAAATCTTTCCATCAGTTTTCTGCATATTGGCATAATCTAATGTTCAGTGGTGAGCCACGTGGGTAGCATTTTTTGTGTCGGCCTTCTTCCTGGTTTCATGAGCCATTAGGGAATCTCTCCGTTTCAGTTGTATAATCCAAGGTGACTCCTTCATGAACCAGGATAGAAGCCTAGATTTCACACACTTTCAATGAACTTTCTCAGCTTGGAGAAAATTTCCCCCAATTGGATGAGTAGTAAGAAAAATGTGAAGGATTTCTCTTGTCTGAGTCAGCCCACCACGCGTGCCAAGTACAGGCGGCCCTGCCCTGCTTCTGCCTGGTCTGCAATTCCAGCAATGTCAGGATTTGGAGTAAGCCATGAATATGTCTCAGGTGCGCAGACAAATCGGGTGTAAACAAGAGATAACCCAAGACAGAAAAGCTGGGCGTGGCATAGAATGGGCCTCCAAGCTACAGAACTGTTATTGAAAGTTTTCTTTTGGCTTGGGTTAGATTTCCAAAGATATTAGAAGGGAAAGTTAGGATTAGAGTTCTCACAGTGAGCTAAATTTTTTAAATGCTGTAATCTGAAGTCATCTCTTTAGGGTAGCAAAGTTGAAATTTATGCCCTAGACTAAGCTCTTTGACATGAATTATTTTTAAAAACCAATATCACACTTTCTAATACTCAGTATAATTATTAGTACTATTCAAAACCACTTCTCACAGTTTCTTTTCACATCATTAAATGTGTAGAAATATACACTTTTTTTGTTCAGTTAGCAGAATTTTCAAGGAGTTTGGGCTTCACTGAGAGCTTGTGTAAAAAGTGGTGACAGTATAAAAACCAATTTGATATTCATGAGTCTCTCTAAAGAATGGATGTTTGAGTTTGTACTCATCTTTTTTCTTGAGTTTCGGTCCCTGGCTCTGCAGTGATGTTTGCTATCTTATATCCCAACTTACAATTCTATTTCATTCCTACCTGTATCAATCTCTGATACAGATGGTATTCAGCAAAGGATTATTGAATAAATAGTTGTTAAACAGATGATTGTTAAATAAGTGAATTTTCTACCATTAAGCAACAAATTAGAAACTTACTATGTTCAAATACAGTAGATGAAAACCCACATATCTAGAAAAAGAAGCTCTGAGCAGTGTTTTTCACGGGACAAATTTTTTTACCTCCAGGCTTTTTTTCTTTCATCTTTTTCCCAGAGATAATGAGAATCCATTGCTTAATTTTCTTTCGAGTGTTCTCAAGGCTTCCTCCAAAGTCCAGGCCTTTTCCCAAATGGCCAGTACAAACTCTCACACATACCTCAGAGCCTTTTTGAGGAGCTGCACGCAGCTCAAGATTTGGAGACTATGTTATTTTGTGCTACAACTCAAATTTACTTGGTTAGGTTAGGAAAGTTCCAAAGTGACTTGTTGCTTCAGTGCAAACATCCATTCTCATTCTCTTCTTTACCTTTGGACAGTGATGACACAGCATAGAATCAAGAGGTCTGTAACAGTGAGGACCTGGATCAGATGCGGCTTCCCTTACTAAGGGCTCGGGGTTTTGTTTTTCACTGTTCTGTTGTAGCATCCAGAGAAGGAAGGGAACTTTGACCACTCTTCCTGAGAATTATTAGTGATTGATTTGCTATGCCCGGAATGTGAGATGGAGTGAGCGCCAGAGAATGTGCCTGTCCTTGTCAGGGCAGGAGAAAATGTGCAAATCATTTTCAAGAACATAATGTCTGATTGGGTATCTCACTAATGCTTGTGAGCACTATTTGGGGTGTAAACTCTGCTCTGAAACTCAAGCCTAAGCAGAAATTCTGTTTTAATAGACAGGCAGAGATACAGCCTAAGAAAAACCTTCCTTATCAAGTGTGTATTTGTAAAAACTCTACATATCTTCCTTTGCAGACGTAATCTTTGGCAATAATTCTCATTCTGTCTCTGATTTTCATTAGATTATATGACCTTGGGTGAGTCAATACTCTATAAAATAACTCAAAACATTGTTTTCAAGATTAAATAAATCCAAAGATCTCAGACATTTAGCACCACATCTGGCATACCAAAGCTATTCATTAAATACTAGGGTTTTTTTCTCTCTCTCTCCAAATGTGGCATTTTAAACATATTTTATATACCACTTGGAATTTTATATAAGTTCTGGGAAAATGCAATGAATACTTGTGCTTTAGGAGCACTGAGAAAGAATTTATCTCAGTTACAGAGAATTTATCTCAGTACATGTTACTTACATGAACAAAAGCATTTAACAAGGTGTGAAAATCAGGATCGGAGCTATTTTGTAGGTCTTAGGGCTAGTTCAGCCGCTCTGCACTACTTAACCACGTTGTTCAGGTTTCCCTAATCAAAGAGACTACAGGTTGAAATGAATGTGCAGAGAGCTCTGTAAGAATCTTAAGCAGCCATTAGTACCAGAAGAAAATTATTATCTGTATTACGGTCCTTCTAATAGTGTACTTAAGAATGGAAGTACACTTGGCAGATTCTAATCGAGAGATAGAATCCCCCTTGTGAAATAAGGCATTTTGTGCATAGACTCGGTAGGATTTTGTACCATATTCTTGGCATGAAAGACTAAGATGAATAATAGTACAAGGAAAAGGGGATTCTTCCCATTTTTCTTTTTTCCTAAGCAGAAAGGGATATAACTGAGCTATGTTGGGTCACCATACAATGGATGTCTCTTTGTTTCCTTCAAAGAAACTGCCTCCTAAAAGCTCTGAAGTAGTCCCCACTCCCTCAGACTGGTACACCAGCCACAACACCCCTCATGTGTTGGTGCCGTTGGAAAGGAAAAGATTATCCTAGATGTGACAGGTAGGGATGACACCCAGTTACCTTCACAGCATTTAAATTTCAACCACCCCCTTTGTTACCTAAACAACCTGTCTCCCAAGAGGAAGAGTGAAACTGTTTGGCACTTGCATTGCAGCTTTGCTTTGGGCTAAAGCAGGGACATGCGACCAAATTTCGGCTGGTAATTTCTAGAAGGACATCTTCTGGGATAGGAAGCCCTAGGAACCATATTTTCTCTAGTTAAAAAGACATGGCACAATACGAAACTGTTCTTTCTTCTTTTCCTTGAAGACATGATAGATGGATGTACACCAGACACTTTGGAGCCATAAGAGGGCAAATCTAAAGGTGAAAGCCACGTCCTGAGGGTGTCCCAGAAGAAAGACGTCGGGGACACTTGGTTCCTTGATGGCTTTACCGTAGCTCCAGACCTCTTGTGAAGTAAACTCATACATTTCCTTGCGCTTTCAGCTTTGTTAATTGGGGTATACTTTACTTAATGCCTAAAGCATTCTAGTTGATATAATAGTTCTTTTCAGAGGGTGAAGAGTGTTTCAATCAAGGTTAGGGAAGTTTGGAGAAAGAGTAAATAAGAGATTTTCATGTGATGTCACTGAAAAACTATTAAAACTCACGTCTACCCCTACAGCTTGGAATTCTTTTACAGAAATTTTCATCAGCAGAGGAGGCTTGAGGATACTCATTTATTCCACAACCAAACACTGGTTGTTTATTGAATAGAGCAGTGGTTCTCAACCTTCCTAATTCCACGACCCTCGTGTCACAGGAGGAACTGTATTAAAGGGTCATGGAATTAGGAAGGTTGAGAACCACTGCTCTAGAGGATTGTCAGATAAATATAGTATGCAACATAGTCATACTCAAAAATCTATTCGTCATTTATCCAAAATCCACATCTAACCTGATGTCCTGTGTTATTTACAAAGTGTGGCAAGAGTGACTCAGTGCCATGTTTTGGGCACTTGGGACACATCACTACTCTTTGCTTCAAGGAGGGCAGCTCCTTCAAAGCTTCTAGGTGATTCTGATGTGAAGAATAGTAGGAAAGCCAGGGTCTTTGAAACCCTCTGGTTCAACTCCACATTTTACAGTTTAAAAAGCTGAAACCCCAAGAGATCATGCTATTTGCCCAAAAGGCAGGTAGCTGTTCGAAGGCTAAGGTGGCACCGGTTTCCACAGGCAGGATTCTTTCCAGTCTGCCTTTTTCCAGTTGCCCCTTCACTCCTGCTCCTAAAGGGTGTTTGCTTCAAGATAAAATGAGAGGCATGTGGTGTTTGACTTGGTACAGAAGAGAAAGCCTTAATATAAATGGTCCTATTTTCTTGCTGAGAAAGACAATGACACCTCAATTTCAAGTGTCAGAAAAGTATTTGGAATAAGAAGAGAAAGACAAAATTATAGAGCAAGAACTTCTTGTCCAAATTCATGGAAACCTCTCCTTGAGAAGAAAGTTCTTCATGTGGGAAACAACTTCAACAGGGACTTTGCCTAACAAATGCAAACATTGTAATCTAAACTTTTTTTTTTTTTTTTTTTTTTGTAGAGACAGAGTCTCACTTTATCGCCCTGGGTAGAGTGCCGTGGCATCACACTGCTCACAGCAACCTCCAGCTCTTGGGCTTAAGCGATTCTCTTGCCTCAGCCTCCCTACTAGCTGGGACTACA